>JAPZAG010002655.1:0-15107 GCA_027475135.1 Bactrocera correcta | reverse complement strand
AAAGCACTGAAGTCTCATAAACTTAAACGGATAACGGCAGGCATTTAGAAAAATTCCGTTATTTATATTTAGGTTAAATTCGATTTTCTTGTATTACAATTTGGAAAGCGATATCGAAATGCTTCAAACATTAGTTTAACAATTTAAAAATTTAACCTTCTTTAACGTATTGAAGTTGATAAAAGCCATAACGACAGTACATTTGGAAGAATTCCGTATCTTATATTTAGGTATAAAGTGGGTTTCTTGTATATACATTAAGCATTCGATATCGAAATGCTTAAAATAAGGTTTAAATATTTAAGTTAATAAACCTTCTTTAACGCACTGAAGTCTACATAAAGCCTAGACGGTATAACTGCAGTGCATTTAGAAGAATTCCGTTATCTTATATTTAGGTATAAATTCGACTTTCTTGTTTATATTCATTAAGCAAACGATAGCAAAATGCTTCCAACCATCAGTTTAACATATTTAAAATAATTAACCTTCTTTAACGTTTTGAAGTTGATACAAAGCCATGGCGGCATAATGACAGTACATTTGGAAGAATTCCGTAATCTTATATTTAAGTATAAAGTCGATTTTCTTGTATATACACATTTAGCAATCGATATCGAAATGCTTCAAATCATTAGTTTAAAATATTTAAGTTACCAAACCTTCTTTAACGCACTGAAGTCTACATAAAGCGTTAACGGCATAACGGCAGTGCATTTAGAAAAATTCCGTTATCTTATATTTAGGTATAAATTCGATTTTCTTGTATATACATATTTGGCAAGCAATATCGAAATGCTTCAAATCATTAGTTTAACATATTTAAGTTAATTAACCTTCTTTAACGTATTGAAGTTGATATAAAGCCATAACGACAGTACATTTGGAAGAATTCCGTAGTCTTATATTTAGGTATAAAGTCGGTTTTCTTGTATATATGCATTAAGCATTCGATATCGAAATGCTTAAAATAACTGGTTTAACATATTTAAGTTAATAAACCTTCTTTAACGCACTGAAGTCTACATAAAGCCTAGACGGTATAACTGCAGTGCATTTAGAAGAATTCCGTTATCTTATATTTAGGTATAAATTCGACTTTCTTGTTTATATTCATTTAGCAAACGATAGCAAAATGCTTCCAACCATCAGTTTAACATATTTAAAATAATTAACCTTCTTTAACGTTTTGAAGTTGATACAAAGCCATGGCGGCATAATGACAGTACATTTGGAAGAATTCCGTAATCTTATATTTAAGTATTAAGTCGATTTTCTTGTATATACACATTTAGCAATCGATATCGAAATGATTCAAACCATTAGTTTAACATATTTAAAATAATTAAACTTCTTTAACGTATCGAAGTTGATACAAAGCCATGGCGGTATAACGACAGTACATTTGGCAGAATTCCGTAATCTTATATTTAGGTATAAAGTCGATTTTCTTGTATATATGCATTAAGCATTCGATATCGAAATGCTTCAAATCATTAGTTTAACATATTTAAGTTAATAAACCTTCTTTAACGAACTGAAGTCTACATAGAGCGTTAACGGCATAACGGCAGTGCATTTAGAAGAATTCCGTTATCTTATATTTAGGTATAAAGTCGATTTTCTTGTATATACACATTTAGCAATCGATATCGAAATGCTTCAAATCATTAGTTTAACATATTAAGTTAATAAACATTTTTTAGTTTACTGAAGTCTACATAAAGCCTTAACGGTATAACGGCAGTGCATTTAGAAGAATTCCGTAATGTTTTAATTTTATATTTAGGTGTGAAGTCGATTTTCTTGTATTTACACATTTAGCAGTCGATATCGAAATGCATCAAACCATTAGTTTAACATATTTAAAATAATAAACCTTCTTTAACGTATTGAAGTTGATACAAAGCCATGGCGGCACAATGACAGTACATTTGGAAGAATTCCGTAATCTTATATTTAGGTATAAAGTCGATTTTCTTGTATATACACATTTAGCAAGCGATATCGAAATGCTTCAAATCATTAGTTTAACATATTTAAGTTAATTAACCTTCTTTAACGTATTGAAGTTGATAAAGAGCCATGGCGGCATAACGACAGTACATTTGGAAGAATTCCGTAGTCTTATATTCAGGTATAAAGTCGATTTTCTTGTATATATGCACTAAGCATTCGATATCGAAATGCTTCAAACAACTGGTTTAACATATTTAAGTTAATAAACCTTCTTTAACGAACTGAAGTTAGTATAAAGCCATAACGGCATAACGGCATAACGGCAGTGCAATTAGAAGAATTACGTAATCTTATATTTAGGTATGAATTCGATTTTCTTGTATTTACACATTTAGCAATCGATATCGAAATGCTTCAAACCATTAGTTTAACATATTTAAAATAATAAACCTTCTTTAACGTATTGAAGTTGATACAAAGCCATGGCGGCATAATGACAGTACATTTGGAAGAATTCCGTAATCTTATATTTAGGTATAAAGTCGATTTTCTTGTATATACACATTTAGCAAGCGATATCGAAATGCTTCAAATCATTAGTTTAACATATTTAAGTTAATTAACCTTCTTTAACGTATTGAAGTTGATAAAGAACCATGGCGGCATAACGACAGTACATTTGGAAGAATTCCGTAGTCTTATATTCAGGTATAAAGTCGATTTTCTTGTATATATGCATTAAGCAATCGATATCGAAATTCTTCAAATAACTGGTTTAACATATTTAAGTTAGTAAACCTTCTTTAACGAACTGAAGGTAATATAAAGCCATAACGGCATAACGGCATAACGGCAGTGCATTTAGAAGAATTACGTAATCTTATATTTAGGAATGAATTCGATTTTCTTGTATATACTCATTTAGCAATCGATATCGAAATGCTTCAAATCATTAGTTTAACATATTTAAGTTAATAAAGCTTCTTTAACGCCTGAGGTTAACATAAAGCCATGGCACCATAACGGCAGTGCATGTAGAAGAATTCCGTAATCTTATATTTAGGTATGTAGTCGATTTTCTTGGATCTACACATTTAGCAATCGATATCGAAAATCTTCAAATAACTGGTTTAGCATATTTAGGTTAATTAACCTTCTTTATCTTACTGAAGTTTAAATAAAGCCATAACGGCATAACGGCTGTATATTTGGGTGAATTCCGTAATCTTTTATTTAGGTATCAAATCGATTTTCGTGTATATACATATTTAGCTATCGATATCGAAATGCTTCAAATCATTTGTTTAACATAGCCATAACGGCATAACGGCAGTATATTTGGGTTATTTCCGTAATCTTTTATTTAGGTATGAAATCGATTTTCTTGTATATACACATTTAGCAATCAATATCGAAATGCTTCAGCTCATTAGTTTAACATATTTAAATAATTAACCTTCTTTACAAAAGCCATAACGGCATAACGGCAGTATATTTGGGTAATTTCCGTAATCTTTTATTTAGGTATGAAATCGATTTTCTTGTATATACACATTTAGCAATCAATATCGAAATGCTTCAGCTCATTAGTTTAACATATTTAAGTTAATAAACCTTCTTAAACGATCTGAAGTGGGCATATACCCATGGAGGCATAACTGCAGTGCACGTAGAAGAATTCCATAATCTTATATTTAGGTATAAAGTCGATTTTCTTGTATATACACATTTAGCAATCAATATCGAAATGCTTCAAATCATTAGTTTAACATATTTAAGTTAATAAACCTTCTTTAACGCACTTAAGTCTACATAAAGCCCTAATGGCATAACGGCAGTGCATTTAGAAGAATTCCGTAATCTTATATTTAGGTATAAAGTCGATTTTCTTGTATATACACATTTAGCAATCGATATCGAAATGCTTCAAATCATTAGTTTAACATATTAAGTTAATAAACATTTTTTAGCTAACTGAAGTCTTCATAAAGCCTTAGCGGTATAACGGCAGTGCATTTAGAAGAATTCCGTAATGTTATAATTTTATAGTTAGGTGTAAAATCGATTTTCGTGCATTTACACATTTAGCAGTTGATATCGAAATGCTTCAAACCATTAGTTTAACATATTTAAAATAATTAACCTTCTTTATCGTATCAAAGTTGATACAAAGCCATGGCGGCATAACGACAGTACATTTGGAAGAATTCCGTAATCTTATATTTAGGTATAAAGTCGATTTTCTTGAATATACACATTTAGCAATCGATATCGAAATGCTTCAAATCATTAGTTTAACATATTTAAGTTAATAAACCTTCTTTAACGCACTGAAGTCTACATAGAGCGTTAACGGCATAACGGCAGTGCATTTAGAAAAATTCCGTTATCTTATATTTAGGTATAAATTCGATTTTCTTGTATATACACATTTAGCAAGCGATATCGAAATGCTTCAAATCATTAGTTTAACATATTTAAGTTAATTAACCCTCTTTAACGTATCGAAGTTGATAAAGAGCCATGGCGGCATAACGACAGTACATTTGGAAGAATTCCGTAGTCTTATATTCAGGTATAAAGTCGATTTTCTTGTAAGCATTAAGCAATCGATATCGAAATGCTTCAAACCATTAGTTTAACATATATAAGTTAATAAACGTTCTTTAACTCACTGAAGTCTGCATAAAGCCATAACGGCATAACGGCAGTGCATTTAGAAGAATTCCCTTATCTTATATTTAGGTATAAATTCGATTTTCTTGTATATACACATTTAGCAATCGATATCGAAATGCTTCAACTCATTAGTTTAACATATATAAGTTAATAAACCTTCTTTAACTCACTTAAGTCTACATAAAGCCATAACGGCATAACGGCAGTGCATTTAGAAGAATTCCGTTATCTTATATTTAGGTATAAAGTCGATTTTCTTGTATATACTCATTTAGCAATCGATATCGAAATGCTTCAGCTCATTAGTTTAACATATTTAAGTTAATAAACCTTCTTTAACGATGTGAAGTGAGCATATAGACATGGAGGCATAACTGCAGTGCACGTAGAAGAATTCCATAATCTTATATTTCTTTTATATACATATTTAGCTATCGATATCGAAATGCTTCAAATCATTTGTTTAAATATTAAGATAATAAAAATTTTTTAGCTTACTAAAGTCTACATAAAGCCTTAACGGTATGTATAACGGCAGTGCATTTAGAAGAATTCCGTAATGTTATAATTTTATATTTAGGTATAAAGTCGATTTTCTTGTATTTACACATTTAGCAGTCGATATCGAAATGCTTCAAACCATTAGTTTAACATATTTAAAATAATTAACCTTCTTTAACGTATCGAAGTTGATACAAAGCCATGGCGGCATAACGACAGTACATTTGGAAGAATTCCGTAATCTTATATTTAGGTATAAGGTCGATTTTCTTGAATATACACATTTAGCAATCGATATCGAAATGCTTCAAATCATTAGTTTAGCATATTTAAGTTAATAAACCTTCTTTAACGCACTGAAGTCTACATAGAGCGTTAACGGCATAACGGCAGTGCATTTAGAAAAATGCCGTTATCTTATATTTAGGTATAAATTCGATTTTCTTGTATATACAAATTTAGCATGCGATATCGAAATGCTTCAAATCATTAGTTTAACATATTTAAGTTAACTAACCTTCTTTAACGTATTGAAGTTGATAAAGAGCCATGGCGGCATAACGACAGTACATTTGGAAGAATTCCGTAGTCTTATATTCAGGTATAAATTCGGTTTTCTTGTATATATGCATTAAGCAATCGATATCGAAATGCTTCAAATAACTGGTTTAACATATTTAAGTTAATAAAGCTTCTTTAACGCACTGAAGTCTACATAAAGCCCTAATGGCATAACGGCAGTGCATTTAGAAAAATTCCGTTATCTTATATTTAGGTATAAATTCGATTTCCTTGTATATACATATTTGGCAAGCGATATCGAAATGCTTCAGCTCATTAGTTTAACATATTTAAGTTAATAAACCTTCTTTAACGATCTGTAGTGGGCATATAGCCATGGAGGCATAACTGCAGTGCACGTAGAAGAATTCCACAATCTTATATTTAGACAGTCACCGACTATCATTCTTCGTGTGTGCACGTAGTTTTTCTCTCTGTGACTTTCCTTTTTTGCCTGAGTTTAGCGTAGCTTTGTGTTCGCCATTCTTATTTCAGTGATTTCAATTTATTTTTCGTTTCGTATTAAATAATATTTTGATTCAGTGAGTGACAAAGTGATACACAATGGCCCCTGGGCCCCCCTTTTTAGGGGATAACAGATTTGCTCCGCTTGCTGTTAGCCCCCAACCAAAAAGGAAAAAACCAACTAAAAACCAATTAAACGTTTATCCCGAGTTACCAAAAATACAAAAAGAAAACCCAAAATATTTGGTGATATCTTCACTTGAACCCAACAAACCCCTAACGAAATTCTCGTGTTTTGCAGTGCAAAAATCTCTACAAGTGATTTGCAATGACATCGTGTCTATATCTGAATTACGTGACGGCAGCCTCCTGCTTCTAGTGAAAAACACC
This sequence comes from Bactrocera correcta, assembly GCA_027475135.1. Classification (NCBI taxonomy): domain Eukaryota; kingdom Metazoa; phylum Arthropoda; class Insecta; order Diptera; family Tephritidae; genus Bactrocera; species Bactrocera correcta. The sequence goes on along the minus strand of JAPZAG010002655.1, from coordinate 8,552 downwards.
ACGATCGCAAAAAAATTCCTTGATACCAAAAGATTAGCAGGGCTCTGTGATGTAGAAGTGAAATATCACACCAACCTAAACTCTACGAGAGGGACAATCTTTGCTCCATGCCTCAATGACATAGCCGAAGAAGAAATTATTGATAACTTAAGTGATCAAGGTGTGATCGCAGTTTTCAAATTTACCAAATTAATAAATAATAAACCCCAACCAACTGGTGTATGCCTGTTAACATTTGACCGCTACCACCTTCCGAGCTCTGTCCAAGTCTCGTGGCATTCAGCGCGTGTTAGGTTGTACATACCCAATCCAATGAGATGCAAAAAATGTCAAAAACTTGGTCATACAACCAAACGCTGCAATAGTGCCTTCATTTGCGACACGTGTGGCCTCCCCCCGCACGACCCCGAAGCTTGCACACGTAAATACTGCGTTAACTGCGCAAATGATCACCCCTCCTCGTCAAATTCATGCCCTAAATACACCCAATCAAAAGAAATATTACGCATCAAAACCGAAAGAAAATGCACTATGCGCGATGCAATAAAATTTTATAACGAAAGTAATATAACACCTTTACCGATCACCTCTTCTAATTCATTTTCTACCATTCTCAAAGAAACGCATGTACAAGAAAAAAGTAAAGAAATAAATGTCAAGCAACCTGTCAAAACTCCAAAAATTACATATCCACAACAAAAAGCTGAATTACAATCATCAGTTCCTTCTACCTCCTCTTTTACTTCTAACTCAAACCCCTCACAAACGACCATAGAAATTACTCCGCCAATAAATCACTCAAAAACCAGTTTTAATGAACACTCACCTACCAACATCAATTCAAGCCTAAGATCACAAACAAGCCTCTCTCCGCACTCAAACTTCACACAAACGATCTCAGATAATAATTTATTAAGAACTTACTCAGAAACCAACACTCACGAAACCTCTTCTACTCAACCAAACACAACTTTAAACTCACCGACAGAAATTAATTTAACCCATTCTAGCTTCTTTCCCTCCGAATTTCTCAACAACTCAATTCTACAATTAAACTCTTCTTTAGCACCCAATACCGATATGACTAACTCAATAGAAAAAAATAAATAAATAAATAGCTTTAGCTCTTTAAGTTCTCACCAAAATGTTCTCCATCTTACAGTGGAACATCAAAGGCTATTACAATAATTACGATCACCTTCAAATTCTAATTAAAGAATATAACCCATCCTTGATATCTCTTGCAGAAACTCATGTGGCATTCAATAAATCCGCCCAGGCCCCTAAACAATATCACAGCTACTTTCACAACCTGCCTTCCAACACTAACAAAAAGCAAGGTATAGGTGTACTTATTAAAAAGTCAATCCCTCACAAACTTATTGCTGTCAACTCAGATATTTCCTCTATAGTAATCGAAGTAAATTTAAGCTACAAATTCACCATTATCTCAATGTACATTCCACCTCAGCAGCATTTCACTGCTCGAGATATTAATAACATTTTGAACAGTTACAGTACGCCAATCATTCTGATGGGAGATTTAAATGCTTGGAGCCCTATGTGGGGCTCACCCACCGTCAACAAAAGGGGCAAATCTGTTGAAGACGTAATTTTATACAACAATCTAGTCGTTTTGAATGACGGTCAACCAACTCACTTATCCACGCATCAAACTCTTACCCATATCGATGTTATTGCCAGCTCTGCCTCATTGGCACCCAAACTTTCCAGCAAAACTCTTCAAGATCTCTATTGTAGCGACCACTTCCCTATTCTGACAGCTTTTCCTCCACAACAACCTAACGTTAAAACCTCCCCAAAACCGAAGTTCATTTTGGAAAGAGCTGACTGGCGAAAATACCAATATTTGGCGTCGCAGCTAAACCTACAACATCCAACCAGCATCAACATAAACAAAGAAGCCTCTTCTATCCAAAAATGTATACGCTCAGCTGCCCATTATGCCATCCCCCAAACCACTAGGCGCCCTGTTAGGAAAGTTGTCCCATGGTGGAACCCAGATCTTCAAAATTTTAGAAATATTAAGCAAAATGCTTGGGAAATGTTCAAGAGAAATCGGTCTACAGCTAATCTCATCAGTTACAAAAAAGCCAATGCCACCTTTAGGAGAAAATTGAAAGAAGCTAAGCGCTCAAACTTTGAAAATTTAACTAATAATATAAACCCATCTAGTAATCCAAAACAAATTTGGTCCAATATCAAAATGCTTGTAGGACCCTACACCCCATCCCAAATTAAACTTTTGGTGGAAAATGGCAACTCTATTTCTCACCCATTCGAAATTGCGAATCGTTTTGCCTCAAATTGGTCCCAATACTCCAGCGACACAAACTTTCACCAACGTTTCGTATCCGAAAAACTGAGATATTTTAACTCAACATACCATTGTAAACCATCTCCCACAGCAAAAACACTAGAATTCCCAATAACATACGATGAGCTTAATTCAACACTCACCTCTATGAAAGGTAAAACCCCTGGCTTTGACCGGATTTCTTACGACATGTTAAAAAATCTTCCAGTCGGACTTAAATCTAGGCTCTTGAACCTTTATAACAACATTTTCGATAAGGGTGTGTATCCACAAACTTGGAAAACGGTCACAGTCGTTCCTATTCTCAAGCCTAACAAGCTAAATACATCCATTTCAAGCTACAGACCCATATCCTTAATTCCCTGTATGGGAAAGGTGATCGAAAAAATTATTTCCAAACGCATTATGTGGCTCGCTCTAAAAAATAATCTAATCAGCCAACACCAAGTCGCCTTCAAAAATGGACATAGTACCATGGATGCCCTTCTTTACTTCGATCATAACGCTTCGATTGCACTATCTACGAAAAACCATATCTCAGTCTTAAGCCTAGACTTCGAAAAAGCATTTGATCGAGTAGGGGCGCACGTAGTATTAGAACAACTAACAAAATGGAAGGTCGGGAAAAAAATTTTTAATTTCATTAAAGATTTTTTAACGAACCGAAGACTAAGAGCCAAAACTAACAACATATATTCTAAGATTTTTAATTTTACTAACGGCATCCCACAAGGATCGCCCCTTTCCGTAACGCTGTTTATTATAGCTTTCAATGCTATCAGTAACATTTTGAATAAGTATAATCATATTGATCATATAGTGTATGCTGATGATGTTCTTATATTTACTAAGATAAAAGATTTAAACATTGTAAAAAACCACTTTTCCGAGATACTCTCCGATATCTCAGACTGGTCTGAACTATCAGGAGCCCAATTATCATTCAAAAAGTGTAAGATATTCCACATGTGCAAAAAACTTAGTTGTAACAGTATAAATTTTAGTTTCAACAATACAATTATTGAAACTGTTGATAGACTTAAAATACTTGGTGTATTCTTTGATAGAAAACACACTTTTAAAGTGCACTGTAACTATATTAGAAACTGTTTAATTTCTCGTTTGAATATTGTAAAGTATCTATCATCCAAACATAGTTTAATTCATAGTACCACCCTCGTAAACATCACTAAATCTATTATATTATCAAAAATTGACTATGGTCTTCCAGTTTACGGTAATTGTGCCAAAAGCAACATCAAGCTTATATCCGGTCCCTACCATATGGCCATTCGCAGAAGTCTTCGTGCATTTCCGACGTCACCTATAAGTTCTTTGCTTTCGGAAGCCGGCGTTCCTTCAATCGAGGAGAGGGTGTTACAAAACTATATCCGACTTTTTCCTAAACTGCTATACTGTAAGAACAAAATTTTGTACGGAACTATAAAAAAGGTGGTCAACTACAAACGCAGTTTCAGCATCGAATCGGGAATAATGAGATGTTTGAATCTAGCAAAAGAAATTGATCTCACTACTCGCCTTCAATTAGCTACAAACAGCGCATCGCCGCCATGGCTCCTGAGTAAATCTTCGTTTGTTACTAACCTCATGCAATACCCGAGGAACTCAACTAACGCATCTACCTACCACCAACTTTTCTATGAAGCAACTCGTCCACTTGTGTCGAGTTCGTGGACATGTTTATATACAGACGGTTCAAAAACGGAACATGCAACAGCTTTTGCAGTGGTAAAAGAAGACGGTTCTACCATATATTCCAGTATACTTCACCCCTGCAGCTCAGTATTCTCTGCAGAAGCGTCAGCAATTCTTGAAGCCGTGTCATACGCAGTAAAAAGCAACCACAAATACCTCATTTGTACAGATAGCAAGTCGGTAGTTTCAGCCATTCAAAATGTAAATAATCACAACATAATTATTTCAACTACAAGAGATCTGTTAATCAAAAAGGAGCATCAAATTAAAATAATGTGGGTACCAGGCCACGTCGGATTACCTGGCAACGAAGAAGCAGATGCCAGAGCCAGACTAGCCACAAAAGAACCTCTACACGTTTACCCTTATTTAGATAAGTCGGACATACTCCGCCTAGGTCTAGATTTCGTCAAAGTAATGAAAGGCACAATACAACCTCAGAATCACTATTATGCGACCATCAATCCAGCAGGTGTTAAACCAACCTTTCCTATTACATGCTCCTACCACGATGCCCAAACTTTCACCCGTCTTCGCATCGGACACACAGTTTTGACACACGAACACCTCCTCAAGGGTACGAATCCACCACCATGCCTCCTATGCAATGCAAACGCTACATCAGTGGATCACATTTTGCTAAGTTGCCCTGCACTTGCTGCACACAGACTCACCACTTTTGGCACAATAGATCCAAAACAATTACTAAAAAACACCAATGCTGCTAACATAAGACTTATAAATAAATTTTTATTAAAATGTAAAATTAAACATCTTATATAATTCAAATAGCAACATGTACGAGTATACTTCACCCTAGTTCAATTATCACTATTAAGTATAAGTAATTATAAGTAAGTATAGTAAAGTATTGTAAAGAATTAGGTAAGCCGAAAGCCTTAGTAGCTAGTGCTTCTTTCCAATCAAAATGTAAAATAATAATTGTATTACTATTTTACATCTAATAATAAATAAATATATTTAGGTATAAAGCCGATTTTCTTTTATATACATATTTAGCTATCGATATCGAAATGCTTCAAATCATTAGTTTAACATATTTAAGTTAATTAACCTTCTTTAACTCACGGAAGTCTACATAAAGCCTTAACGGCATAACGGCAGTGCATTTAGAAGAATTCCGTTATCTTATATTTAGGTATAAATTCGATTTTCTTGTATATACACATTTAGCAATCGATATCGAAATGCTTCAAATCATTAGTTTAACATATTTAAGTTAATAAACCTTCTTTAACGCACTTAAGTCTACATAAAGCCCTAATGGCATAACGGCAGTGCATTTAGAAGAATTCCATAATGTCATAATTTTATATTTAGGTATAAAGTCGATTTTCTTGTATATACACATTTAGCAATCGATATCGAAATGCTTCAGCTCATTAGTTTAACATATTTAAGTTAATAAACCTTTTTTAACGATTTGAAGTGGGCATATAGCCATGGAGGCATAACTGCAGTGCACGTAGAAGAATTCCATAATCTTATATTTAGGTATAAATTCGATTTTCTTGTATATACATATTTAGCTATCGATATCGAAATGCTTCAAATCATTAGTTTAACATATTAAGTTAATAAACATTTTTTAGCTTACTGAAGTCTACATTAAGCCTTAACGGTATAACGGCAGTGCGTTTAGAAGAATTCCGTAATGTTATAATTTTTATATTTAGGTGTAAAGTCGATTTTCTTGTATTTACACATTTAGCAGTCGATATCGAAATGCTTCAAACCATTAGTTTAACATATTTAAAATAACTAACCTTCTTTAACGTATTGAAGTTGATACAAAGCCATGGCGGCATTTCGATTTTCTTGTATATACATATTTGGCAAGCGATATCGAAATGCTTCAGCTCATTAGTTTAACATATTTAAGTTAATAAACCTTCTTTAACGATCTGAAGTGGGCATATAGCCATGGAGGCATAACTGCAGTGCACGTAGAAGAATTCCATAATCTTATATTTAGGTATAAAGTCGATTTTCTTGTATTTACACAATTAGCAATCGATATCGAATTCCTTCAAAGCATTAGCTTAACATATTTAAATAATTAACCTTCTTTACAAAAGCCATAACGGCATAACGGCAGTATATTTGGGTAATTTCCGTAATCTTTTATTTAGGTATGAAATCGATTTTCTTGTATATACACATTTAGCAATCGATATCGAAATTCTTCAGCTCATTACTTTAACATATTTAAGTTAATAAACCTGCTTAAACGATCTGAAGTGGGCATATAGCCATGGAGGCATAACGGCAGTGCATTTAGAATAATTCCGTTATCTTATATTTAGGTATAAATTCGATTTTCTTGTATATGCATATTTGGCAAGCGATATCGAAATGCTTCAAATCATTAGTTTAACATATTTAAGTTAATTAACCTTCTTTAACGTATTGAAGTTTATATAAAGCCATAACGACAAAACATTTGGAAGAATTCCGTAGTCTTATATTTAGGTATAAAGTCGATTTTCTTGTATATATGCATTAAGCATTCGATATCGAAATGCTTCAAATAACTGGTTTAACATATTTAAGTTAATAAACCTTCTTTAACGAACTGAAGTTAATATAAAGCCATAACGGCATAACGGCAGTGCATTTAGAAGAATTACGTAATCTTATATTTAGGTATGAATTCGATTTTCTTGTATATACACATTTAGCAATCGATATCGAAATGCTTCAAATCATTAGTTTAACATATTTAAGTTAATAAACCTTCTTTAACGCACTTAAGTCTACATAAAGCCCTAATGGCATAAAGGCAGTGCATTTAGAAGAATTCCGTTATCTTATATTTAGGTATAAATTCGATTTTCTTGTATATACACATTTAGCTATCGATATCGAAATGCTTCAAATCATTAGTTTAACATATTAAGTTAATAAACATTTTTTAGCTTACTGAAGTCTACATAAAGCCTTAACGGTATAACGGCAGTGCATTTAGAATAATTCCGTAATGTTATAATTTTATATTAAGGTGTAAATTCGATTTTCTTGGATTTACACATTTAGCAATCTATATCAAAAATCTGCAAATAACTGGCTTAGCATAATTAGGTTAATTAAACTTCTTTATCTTACTGAAGTTTAAATAAAGCCATAACGGCATAACGGCAGTATATATGGGCGAAATCCGTAATCTTTTATTTAGATATAAAATCGATTTTATTGTATATACACATTTCGCAATCGATATCGAAATGCTTCAAATCATTAGTTTAACATATTTAAGTTAATAAACCTTCTTTAACGATCTGAAGTTGGCATAACGGTAGTGGATGTAGAAAACTTCCGTGATCTTATATTTAGGTATAAATTCGATTTTCTTGTATACACATTTAGCAATCGATATCGAAATGCTTCAAATCATTAGTTTAACATATTTAAGTTAATAAACCTTCTTTAACGCACTTTAGTCTACATAAAGCCCTAATGGCATAACGGCAGTGCAGTTAGAAGAATTCCATAATGTTATAATTTTATATTTAGGTATAAAGTCGATTTTCTTGTATATATGCATTAAGCAATCGATTTTGAAATGCTTCAAACCATTAGTTTAACATATTTAAGTTAATAAACCTTATTTAACTCACTGAAGTCTACATAAAGCCTTAACGGCATAACGGCAGTGCATTTAGAAGAATTCCGTTATCTTATAGTTAGGTATAAAGTCGATTTTCTTGTATATACACATTTAGCAATCGATATCGAAATGCTTCAAATCATTAGTTTAACATATTAAGTTAATAAACATTTTTTAGCTTACTGAAGTCTACATAAAGCCTTAACGGTATAACGGCAGTGCATTTATAAGAATTCCGTAATGTTATAATTTTATATTTAGGTGTAAAGTCGATTTTCTTGTATTTACACATTTAGCAGTCGATATCGAAATGCTTCAAACAATTAGTTTAACATATTTAAAATAATTAACCTTCTTTAACATATTGAAGTTGATACAAAGCCATGGCGGCATAACGACAGTACATTTGGAAGAATTCCGTAGTCTTATATTTAGGTATAAAGTCGATTTTCTTGTATCTATGCATTAAGCATTCGTTATCGAAATGCTTCAAATCATTAGCTTAACATATTTAAGTTAATAAACCTTCTTTAACGAACTGAAGTTAATATAAAGCCATAACGGCAGTGCATTTAGAATAAATACGTAATCATACCTAAATATAAGATTACGAAATTCTTCCAAATGCAATGCCGTTATACCGTTATGGCTTTACGTAAACTTCAGTCAGATAAAGAAGGTTAATTAACTTAAATATGTTAAACTAATGAATTGAAGCATCTCGATATCGATTGCTAAATGTGTATATATAACAAAATCGACATTATACCTAAATATAAGTTTACAGAATTCTTCCAAATGCACTGGCGTTATACCGTTATGGCTTTACGTAAACTTCTGTCAGATAAAGAAGGTTAATTAACTTAAATA
>JAPZAG010002654.1:0-15117 GCA_027475135.1 Bactrocera correcta | reverse complement strand
TTAGCAATCGATATCGAGATGGTTCAACTCATTTGTTTAACATATTTAGTTAATAAACATTTTTTAGCTTACTGAAGTCTATATAAAGCCTTAACGGTATAACGCCAGTACATTTAGAAGAATTCCGTAATGTTATAATTTTATTTTTAGGTATAAAGTCGATTTTCTTGTATTTACACATTTAGCAATCGATATCGAAATGCTTCAAACCATTAATTTAACATATTTAAAATAATTAACCTTCTTTAACGTATTGAAGGTGATATAAAGCCATGGCGGCATAACTGCGGCACATGTGGAAGAATTCCGTAATCTTATATTTAGGTATAAAGTCGATTTTCTTGTATATATATATTTCGCAATCGATATCGAAATGCTTCAGATAACTGGTTTAACATATTTCAGTTAACAAACCTCCTTTAGCGAACTGAAGTTAACATATTTAGGTATAAAGTCGATTTTCTTGTATAAACACATTTAGCAATCGATATACAAATGCTTCAAATCATCAGTTTAACATATTTAAGTTAATTAACCTTCTTTATCTTACTGAAGTTTACATAAAGACATAACGGCATAACGGCAGTACATTTGAGTGACTTCCGTAATCTTTTACTTAGGTATAAAATGGATTTTCTTGTACATACACATTTAGCAATCGATATTGAAATGCTTCAAATCATTAGTTTAGCATATTTAAGTAAGTTAAACTTCTTTAACGTACTGAAATTTATATAAAGCCTTAACGGTATAACTGCAGTGCATTTAGAAGAATTCCGTAATCTTATATTTAGGTATAAAGTCGATTTTTTTGTATATACACATTTAGCAATCCATATCGAAATGCTTCAAATCATTAGTTTAACATATTTAAGTTAATTAACCCTCTTTATCTTAATGAAGTCTACAAAAGCCTTAACGGCATAACGACAGTGCATTTAGAAGAATTTCGTAATCTTATATTTAGGTATTAATTCGATTTTCTTGTATATACTCATTTAGCAATCGATATCGAAATGCTTTAAATCATTAGTTTAACATATTTAAGTTAATAAACCTTCTTTATCTTACCGAAGTTTACATAACGCCATAACGGCAGTATAATTGGGTGAATTCCGTAATCTTTTATTTAGGTATAATATCGATTTTCTTGTACATACACATTAAGCAATCGATATCGAAATGCTTCAAATCATTAGTTTAGCATATTTAAGTAAATTAACCTTCTTTCACGTACTGAAATTTATATAAAGCCTTAACGGTATAACGGCAGTGCATTTAAAAGAATTCTGTAATCTTCTATTTAGGTATAAAGTCGATTTTCTTGTATTTACATATTTAGCAATAGATTTTGAAATGCTTCAAATCATTAGTTTAACATATTTAAGTTAATTAACCCTCTCTATCTTACTGAAGTCTATATAAAGCCTTAGCGGTATAACGACAGTGCATTAAGAAGAATTCCGTTATCTTATATTTAGGTATATAGTCGATTTTCTTGTATATATACATATAGCAATCGATATCGAAATCGAAAATCATTAGTATAACATATTTAAGTTAATTAACCTTCTTTATCTTACTGAAGTTTACATAAAGCCATAACGGTATAACGGCAGTGCATTTGGAAGAATTCCGTAATCTTATATTTAGGTTTAGAGTCGATTTTGTTGTATAGACACATTTAGCAATCGATATCGAGATGCTTCAACTCATTAGCTTAACATATTTAAGTTAATAAACCTTCTTTAACGATCTGAAGTTGGCATATAGCCACGGCGGCATTACGGCAGTGCATGTAGTAGAATTCTGTAATCTTATATTTAGGTATAAAGTCGATTTTCTTTTATATACACAAGTTAATAAACATTTTTAGCTTACTGAAGTCTACATAAAGCCTTAACGGTATAACGGCAGTGCATTTAGAAGAATTCCGTAATGCTGTAAATTTATATTTAGGTATAAAGTCGATTTTCTTGTATTTACACATTTAGCAATCGATATCGAAATGCTTCAAACCATTAGTTTAACATATTTAAAATAATTAATCTTCTTTAGCGTATTGAAGGTGATATAAAGCCATGGCGGCATAACGACAGTACAAGTGGAAGAATTCCGTAATCTTATATTTAGGTATAAAGTCGATTTTCTTGTATATATACATTTCGCAATCGATATCGAAATGCTTCAGATAACTGGTTTAGCATATTTAAGTTAATTAAACCTTTTTATCTTACTGAAGTTTACATAAAGCCATAACGGCAGTATATTTATATGAAATCCGTTATCTTATATTTAAGCATTAAGTCGATTTTCTTGTATATACACATTTTGCAATCGATGTCGAAATGCTTCAAATAACTGGTTTAGCATATTTAAGTTAATTAAACCTTTTTATCTTACTGAAGTTTACATAAAGCCATAACGGCAGTATATTTATATGAAATTTAACGGTATAGAGTCGATTTTGTTGTATATACGCATTTAGCGATCGATATCGGAATGCTTCAAATCATAAGTTTAACATATTTAAGTTAATTAACCTTCTTTAACGTATTGAAGTTGATATAAAGCCATGGCGGCATAACGGCAGTACATTTGAAAGAATTCTTATATTTAGGTATAAAGTCAATTTTCTTGTATATAAACATTAAGCAATCGATAACGAAATACTTCAAATCATTAGTTTAACATATCTAAGTTAATTAACCTTCTTTAACGATCTGAAGTTGGCATATAGCCATGACGGCATAACGGCAGTGCATGTAGAAGAATTCCGTAATCTTGTATTTAGGTATAAAGTCGATTTTCTTGTCTATACACATTTAGCTATCGATATCGAAATGCTTCAAATAATTAGTTTAACATATTAATTTAATAAACGCTTTTTAGCTTGCTGAAGTCTACATAAAGCCTTAACGGTATAACGGCAGTGCATTTAGAAGAATTCCGTAATGTTATAATTTTATATTTAGGTATAACGTCGATTTTCTTGTATATACACATTTAGCAATCGATATCGAAATGCTTCAAATCAGGGAGTGCCACAAAATCCCCAAAAAAAAACTCCCCAAACACAAAATCCCCAGCTGAAAAAAAATCCCCAAACACATAATCCCCAAAATCAAAATCCCCAAATTTAAAATCCCCTAACACGAAATCCCCACCTTTTGTTTGAGGCAGTGTCACAAAATCCCCATTTTTTTTTTCGGAAATTTAAAGTGGCATGAATGAAACACGCAATAAAACAGAATAGGAGTGAAAAAAAATTTAATATTTTTTAAAACTGGTTTATATCTGAGTGCAGAACCTGAAAATATTGAACATATGGAACAGGAAGTGGTGAAGCGTAATCAATAAGACACTCAATTTCGAATTTTTTGATGATACGTTATTTTGCATTTCAGATGATGATATGTACAAACATATGTATGACTTAAAATACAAATAGTACCGTTACCTTTTCTACAATTATTTTACCATATGCATTTTTTCATATTACATATTTATCACATTACGTGTAATTAATTGTGATTAAAATTACTTAGTTATATTTTTGATTAAATATCGTGTTAAATAATATTTACAGCGTGTAAAATAATAACTGTCGCACTAAAACAACTGTGCATATTTCTTTACAATCACATCACAACATAATTTTTTTTATTTTATTTTTATTAATAATTTTTTCACATTTCATTTAAATAAAAATTTTAAAGAAAATGGAAGTCGTAGTTTCTGTGTCAAATAAAGGAAATAATAAAATATTTTTGGATGGTTTTGATTACCATTTTCATTCCAAAAATGAAAAAAAGAAAGAGTTCCGCTGGTCGTGTGCGCAAAGAAAATCGCTACAGTGTAAAAGTGTTGTTGTGACACAAGAAAATAGTGGCGATCATGTAATACGACGCGCTCCTACTGCCCATAATCATGATCCAAGGGCCCATCAAATATCTGTGGCACAGGCGAACAACAAAGTAAAGAATTTGAGTACATCATCTTCACTGGCGCCTTCCCAAATTATTAGGGAAGCAGTTGTAGATTGCCAACCAGACTGCCGGGTGTACTTACCATCGAAACGAGCCCAAAAAATGAAGATAAGTCGACTTCGAAAGGGTACATATACCAACGAACCAGGAAATGTACAGGAAATTAATATACCGGAGGATTTGAAATACCTGGAGGGTGAATTATTTGTGTTGAGTGATTGGGATTTCGATGGTGAAAAGAACATTATTATGGGCACAACGAGTTCCCTAAAGGAATTGGGGAGGTCACACTGCTGGGTGATGGATGGGACGTTTTTTGTTGTACCGAAAGTTTTTCGCCAACTGTTCACCATACAAGGGCTAATTGATGGTCAATTTGTGCCTCTAGTTTTTTGCCTGATGAGCAAAAAATCCAAGCAGGCGTACACTGAATTTTTTCATCAACTATTTAATTTGGCTTTAGCATATAATATTAATCTTAATCCGCAAAGAATTATTACTGATTTTGAGCGAACCATCTCGTCTGCGGCAAAAGAGTATTTTCCTGATGCCCGATATAAAGGGTGTCTATTTCACTTTGGCCAGATCATTTGGAGACGAGTTCAGAAAGAAAGGCTCTCTCAAAAATATGGCAATGATGAAAGTTTCAGCATAGCTGTTCGTATGCTGAAAAGTTTATCATTTGTTCCCCCAGAATGTGTGTCAGATTATTTCAGTGAACTGAAGAGTAGCTCGACAGACAGAGATTTTAAAAAATTGTGTGCTTGGTTTAAAAACCAGTACATTAGTGAAAATATGAAGGCGGGTGCTATGATATATAATCCAAATTTTTGGTGCGTTTCGGATTCTTTTAAGGATAATTTTCCACGTACTCAAAATTCAATCGAGGCTTGGCACCGTAGGCTTAAAGTAATTGTAGGGAGAAAAAAATGTGGTGTTTATGAAATCATAAAACATTTAAAAAAAGAAATGATTGAGGTTAAATCAACCATAGAAAAAATACACTCAGGGATCGGTGTGCGAAAAAACAAAAAGAATGTCGAGCGTGTAAAGAAAATTAAAAAAGTTGTTAAACGTCGTTTAGAGTTAGATAAACTTGTTTATTTAAAATCGATAGCACACAGTATTTCATTATGTAATTAGAATTTCCATACATGGTTTATTTATGTAAATTTTTTGAATTTATTGCTTTTTTGTTTATTTTCATCACTAAAAATTTGTCTACATATGTATGTATATAAATATATGTATGTTTATGTTAATTTATATAAGCTATTCGAAAAATTGTGAAGTTTGTATTTATGTTGTACAAATATGTTAAACTGATTGATATAACATGTATTGCATTTTCTTTAATTTACCTATTAAATATTCGTGAAACTATTAAACATAAAATATCTCGTGAACTTCAACTTTAGATATAATATTGAGTATAGAATTCCCTTTTTCTGTGTGAAACACATTGAAATTAGGTTTAAAATCGCGGCGATTTTAAACCTAATTTCAATGTGTTTCACACAGAAAAAGGGGATTTCGATTTTGGGGATTTTAAACCTAATTTCAATGTGTTTCACACAGAAAAAGGGGATTTCGATTTTGGGGATTTTAATTTTGGGGATTTTGATTTTGGGGATTTTGATTTTGGGGATTTTGATTTTGGGGATTTTGATTTGGGGATTTTGATTTTGGGGATTATGTGGTACACCCTTCAAATCATTAGTTTAACATATTTAAGTTAATTAGCCTTCTTTAACGTAATGAAGGTGACATAAAGTCATGGCGGCATAACGACAGTACATTTGGAAGAATTCCGTAATCTTATGGTTAGGTATAAATTCGATTTTCTTTTACATACACATTTAGCAAGCGATATCGAAATGCTTCAAATAACTGGTTTAACGTATTTAAGTTAATAAACCTTCTTTAACGAACTGAAGTTAACATAAAGCCATAACGGCATAACGGCAGTGCATTTAGAAGAATTCCGTTATCGTATATTTATGTATAAAGTCGATTTTCTTGTATATTCACATTTAGCAATCGATAACGAAATGCTTCAAATCATTACTTTAACATATTTAAGTTAATTAACCTTCTTTATCTTACTGAAGTTGATACAGTGCATTTAGAAGAATTCCGTAATCTTATACTTAGGTATAAAGTCGATTTTCTTGTATTTACACATTTTTCAATCGATATCGAAATGCTTCAAATAACTGGTTTAGCATATTTAAGTTAATTAACCTTCTTTATCTTACTGAAGTTTACATAAAGCCATAACGGCAGTATATTTATATGAATTCCGTTATCTTATATTTAGGCCGTCGTTATGCCGCTATGGCATTATATCACCTTCAATACGTTAAAGAAGGTTAATTAACTTAAATATCTTAAACTAATGATTTGAAGCATTTCGATATCGAGTGCTGAATGTGTATGTACAACAAAATCGACTTTATACCTAAATATAAGATAACGGAATTCATATAAATATACTGCCGTTATGGCTTTATGTAAACTTCAGTAAGATAAAGAAGGTTAATTAACTTAAATATGCTAAACCAGTTATTTGAAGCATTTCGATATCGATTGAAAAATGTGTAAATACAAGAAAATCGACTTTATACCTAAGTATAAGATTACGGAATTCTTCTAAATGCACTGTATCAACTTCAGTAAGATAAAGAAGGTTAATTAACTTAAATATGTTAAAGTAATGATTTGAAGCATTTCGTTATCGATTGCTAAATGTGAATATACAAGAAAATCGACTTTATACATAAATATACGATAACGGAATTCTTCTAAATGCACTGCCGTTATGCCGTTATGGCTTTATGTTAACTTCAGTTCGTTAAAGAAGGTTTATTAACTTAAATACGTTAAACCAGTTATTTGAAGCATTTCGATATCGCTTGCTAAATGTGTATGTAAAAGAAAATCGAATTTATACCTAAACATAAGATTACGGAATTCTTCCAAATGTACTGTCGTTATGCCGCCATGACTTTATGTCACCTTCATTACGTTAAAGAAGGCTAATTAACTTAAATATGTTAAACTAATGATTTGAAGCATTTCGATATCGATTGCTAAATGTGTATATACAAGAAAATCGACGTTATACCTAAATATAAAATTATAACATTACGGAATTCTTCTAAATGCACTGCCGTTATACCGTTAAGGCTTTATGTAGACTTCAGCAAGCTAAAAAGCGTTTATTAAATTAATATGTTAAACTAATTATTTGAAGCATTTCGATATCGATAGCTAAATGTGTATAGACAAGAAAATCGACTTTATACCTAAATACAAGATTACGGAATTCTTCTACATGCACTGCCGTTATGCCGTCATGGCTATATGCCAACTTCAGATCGTTAAAGAAGGTTAATTAACTTAGATATGTTAAACTAATGATTTGAAGTATTTCGTTATCGATTGCTTAATGTTTATATACAAGAAAATTGACTTTATACCTAAATATAAGAATTCTTTCAAATGTACTGCCGTTATGCCGCCATGGCTTTATATCAACTTCAATACGTTAAAGAAGGTTAATTAACTTAAATATGTTAAACTTATGATTTGAAGCATTTCGATATCGATCGCTAAATGCGTATATACAACAAAATCGACTCTATACCGTTAAATTTCATATAAATATACTGCCGTTATGGCTTTATGTAAACTTCAGTAAGATAAAAAGGTTTAATTAACTTAAATATGCTAAACCAGTTATTTGAAGCATTTCGACATCGATTGCAAAATGTGTATATACAAGAAAATCGACTTAATGCTTAAATATAAGATAACGGATTTCATATAAATATACTGCCGTTATGGCTTTATGTAAACTTCAGTAAGATAAAAAGGTTTAATTAACTTAAATATGCTAAACCAGTTATCTGAAGCATTTCGATATCGATTGCGAAATGTATATATACAAGAAAATCGACTTTATACCTAAATATAAGATTACGGAATTCTTCCACTTGTACTGTCGTTATGCCGCCATGGCTTTATATCACCTTCAATACGCTAAAGAAGATTAATTATTTTAAATATGTTAAACTAATGGTTTGAAGCATTTCGATATCGATTGCTAAATGTGTAAATACAAGAAAATCGACTTTATACCTAAATATAAATTTACAGCATTACGGAATTCTTCTAAATGCACTGCCGTTATACCGTTAAGGCTTTATGTAGACTTCAGTAAGCTAAAAATGTTTATTAACTTGTGTATATAAAAGAAAATCGACTTTATACCTAAATATAAGATTACAGAATTCTACTACATGCACTGCCGTAATGCCGCCGTGGCTATATGCCAACTTCAGATCGTTAAAGAAGGTTTATTAACTTAAATATGTTAAGCTAATGAGTTGAAGCATCTCGATATCGATTGCTAAATGTGTCTATACAACAAAATCGACTCTAAACCTAAATATAAGATTACGGAATTCTTCCAAATGCACTGCCGTTATACCGTTATGGCTTTATGTAAACTTCAGTAAGATAAAGAAGGTTAATTAACTTAAATATGTTATACTAATGATTTTCGATTTCGATATCGATTGCTATATGTATATATACAAGAAAATCGACTATATACCTAAATATAAGATAACGGAATTCTTCTTAATGCACTGTCGTTATACCGCTAAGGCTTTATATAGACCTCAGTAAGATAGAGAGGGTTAATTAACTTAAATATGTTAAACTAATGATTTGAAGCATTTCAAAATCTATTGCTAAATATGTAAATACAAGAAAATCGACTTTATACCTAAATAGAAGATTACAGAATTCTTTTAAATGCACTGCCGTTATACCGTTAAGGCTTTATATAAATTTCAGTACGTGAAAGAAGGTTAATTTACTTAAATATGCTAAACTAATGATTTGAAGCATTTCGATATCGATTGCTTAATGTGTATGTACAAGAAAATCGATATTATACCTAAATAAAAGATTACGGAATTCACCCAATTATACTGCCGTTATGGCGTTATGTAAACTTCGGTAAGATAAAGAAGGTTTATTAACTTAAATATGTTAAACTAATGATTTAAAGCATTTCGATATCGATTGCTAAATGAGTATATACAAGAAAATCGAATTAATACCTAAATATAATATTACGAAATTCTTCTAAATGCACTGTCGTTATGCCGTTAAGGCTTTTGTAGACTTCATTAAGATAAAGAGGGTTAATTAACTTAAATATGTTAAACTAATGATTTGAAGCATTTCGATATGGATTGCTAAATGTGTATATACAAAAAAATCGACTTTATACCTAAATATAAGATTACGGAATTCTTCTAAATGCACTGCAGTTATACCGTTAAGGCTTTATATAAATTTCAGTACGTTAAAGAAGTTTAACTTACTTAAATATGCTAAACTAATGATTTGAAGCATTTCAATATCGATTGCTAAATGTGTATGTACAAGAAAATCCATTTTATACCTAAGTAAAAGATTACGGAAGTCACTCAAATATACTGCCGTTATGCCGTTATGTCTTTATGTAAACTTCAGTAAGATAAAGAAGGTTAATTAACTTAAATATGTTAAACTGATGATTTGAAGCATTTGTATATCGATTGCTAAATGTGTATATACAAGAAAATCGACTTTATACCTAAATATGTTAACTTCAGTTCGCTAAAGGAGGTTTGTTAACTGAAATATGTTAAACCAGTTATCTGAAGCATTTCGATATCGATTGCGAAATATATATATACAAGAAAATCGACTTTATACCTAAATATAAGATTACGGAATTCTTCCACATGTGCCGCAGTTATGCCGCCATGGCTTTATATCACCTTCAATACGTTAAAGAAGGTTAATTATTTTAAATATGTTAAATTAATGGTTTGAAGCATTTCGATATCGATTGCTAAATGTGTAAATACAAGAAAATCGACTTTATACCTAAAAATAAAATTATAACATTACGGAATTCTTCTAAATGTACTGGCGTTATACCGTTAAGGCTTTATATAGACTTCAGTAAGCTAAAAAGTGTTTATTAACTAAATATGTTAAACAAATGAGTTGAACCATCTCGATATCGATTGCTAAATGTGTATAAACAAAAAAATCGGCTTTGTTCCTAAATATAAGATTACGCAATTTTTCCAAATGCACTACCGTTATACCGCTATGGCTTTATGTAAACTTCAGTAAGAAAAAGAAGGATAATTAACTTAAATATGTTAAACTAATGATTTGAAGCATATCGATATCGATTGCTAAATGTGTATATACAAGAAAATCGACTTTATACCTAAATATAAGGTTACGGAAATCTTCTAAATGCACTGCCGTTATGCCGACATGGCTTTACGCCAACTTCTGTTCGTTAAAGAAGGTTTATTAAATTAAATATGTTAAACTAATGATTTGAAGCATTTCGATATCGATTGCTAAATGTTTATATATAAGAAAAACGACTTTATACAAAAATATAAGATTACGGAATTCTTCTAAATGCACTGCCGTTATGCCGCCATGGCTTTAAGCCAACTTCCGTTCGTTAAGGAATGATTTGAAGCATATCGATATCGATTGCTTAATGCATATATTCAAGAAAATCGACTTTATTCCTAAATATAAGATAACGTAATTCTTCTAAATGCACTGCCGTTATGCCGCTAAGGCTTTTGTAGACTTCAGCAAAATAAAGATGTCTAATTAACTGAAATTTGTTAAACTAATGATTTGAAGCATTTCGATATCGCTTGCATAATGTGTATATAAAAGAAAATCGAATTTATATCTAAACATAAGATTACGGAATACTTCCAAATGTACTGTTGTTATGCCGCTATGGCTTTATATCACCTAAATTACGTTAAAGAAGGCTAATTAACTTAAATATGTTAAACTAATGATTTGAAGAATCTCGATATCGATTGCTAAGTGTGTATATACAAGAAAATCGACTTTATACCTAAATATAAGTTAACGGAATTCTTCTACATGCACTGCCGTTATACCGCCATGGCTTTATGCCAACTTCAGTTCGTTAAAGAAGGTTTATTAGCTTAAATATGTTAAACTAATGAGTTGAAGCATCTCGATATCGATTGCTAAATGTGTTTATATACAAAATCGACTTTATACCTAAATATAAGTTTACGGAATTCTTCCAAATGCACTGCCGTTATACCGCTATGGCTTTATGTAAACTTCAGTAAGAAAAAGAAGGATAATTAACTTAAATATGTTAACCTAATGATTTGAAGCATATCGATATCGAATGCTAAATGTGTATATACAAGCAAATCGACTTTATACCTAAATATAAGATTACGGAATTCTTCTAAATGTACTGCCGTAATGCCGCCATGGCTTTACGCCAACTTCCGTTCGTTAAAGAAGGTTTATTAAATAAAATATGTTAAACTAATGATTTGAAACATTTCGATATCGATTGCTTAATGTGTATATATAAGAAAAGCGACTTTATACATAAATATAAGATTACGGAATTCTTCTAAATGCACTGCCGTTATGCCGCTATGGCTTTAAGCCAACTTCCGTTCGTTAAGGAATGATTTGAAGCATATCGATATCGATTGCTTAATGCATATATACAAGAAAATCGACTTTATACCTAAATATAAGATTATATAATTTTTCTAAATGCACTGCCGTTATGCCGTTAAGGCTTTTGTAAACTTCAGCAAAATAAAGATGTTTAATTAACTGAAATTTGGTAAACTAATGATTTGAAGCATTTCGATATCGCTTGCTTAAAGTGTATATAAAAGAAAATCGAATTCATATCTAAACATAAGATTACGGAATACTTCCAAATGTACTGTCGTTATGCCGCTATGGCTTTATATCACCTTCAATACGTTAAAGAAGGTTAATTAACTTAAATATGTTAAACTAATGATTTGAAGCATCTCGATTTCGATTGCTAAATGTGTATATACAAGAAAATCGACTTTATACCTAAATATAAGCTAACGGAATTCTTCTACATGCACTGCCGTTATGCCGCCATGGCTTTATGCCAACTTCAGTTCGATAAAGAAGGTTTATTAGCTTAAATATGTTAAACTAATGAGTTGAAGCATCTCGATATCGATTGCTAAATGTGTTTATATACAAAATCGACTTTATACCTAAATATAAGTTTACGGAATTCTTCGAAATGCACTGTCGTTATGGCTTTATGTTAACTTCAGTAAGATAAAGAAGGTTAATTAACTTAAATATGCTAAACCAGTTGTTTGAAGCATTTCGATTTCGATTGCAAAATGTGTATATACAAGAAAATCGACTTTATACCTAAATATAAGATTACGGAAATCTTCTACATGCTCTGCCGTTTTGCCGCCGTGGCTTTATGCCAACATTCGCTAAAGGAGGTTTATTAACTTAAATATGTTAAACCAGTTATCTGAAGCATTTCCATATCGATTGCGAAATGTATATATACAAGAAAATCGACTTTATACATAACTATAAAATTATAACATTACGGAATTCTTCTAAATGCACTGCCGTTATACGGTTAAGGCTTTATGTAGACTTCAGTATGCTTAAAAATGTTTATTAACTAAATATGTTAAACTAACGATTTGAAGCATTTCGATATCTATAGCTAAAAGTGTATATACAAGAAAATCGACTTTATGCCTAAATATATGATTACGGAATTCTTCTAAATGCACTGCCGTTATGCCGCCATGGCTATAAGCCAACATCCGTTCGTTAAAGAAGGTTTATTAACTTAAACATGTTAAACTAATGATTTAAAGCATTTCGATATCGATTGCTGAATGTGTATATACAAAAAAATCGACTTTATACATAAATATAAGATTACGGAATTCTTCTAAATGCACTGTCGTTATGCCGCCATGGCTTTATATCACCTTCATTACGTTAAAGAAGGTTAACGAACTTAAATATGCTAAACGAATGATTTGAAGCATTTCGATATCGATAGCTAAATGTGTATATACAAGAAAATCGACTTTATACATAAATATAAGATTACGGAATTCTTCTAAATGCACTGCCGTTATGCCGCCATGGCTTTAAGCCAATTTCCGTTCGTTAAAGAAGGTTTATTAACTTAAATATGTTAAGCTAATGATTTGAAGCATTTCGATATCGATTGCTAAATGCGTATATACAAGAAAATCGACTTTATACATAAATATAATATTACGGAATTCTTCTATTTAAATGCACTGTCGTTATGCCGCCATGGCTTTATATCACCTTCATTACAATAAAGAAGGTTAACGAACTTAAATATGTTAAACTAATGATTTGAAGCATTTCGATATCGATTGCTAAATGTGTATATACAAGAAAATCGACTTTATACATAAATATAAGATTACGGAATTCTTCTAAATGCACTGCTGTTATGCCGCCATGGCTTTATATCACCTTCATTACGTTAAAGAAGGTTAACGAACTTAAATATGTTAAACGAATGATTTGAAGCATTTCGATATCATAGCTAAATGTGTATAGAAGAAAATCGACTTTTTACCTAAATATAAGTTTACGGAATTCTTCCAAATGCACTGGTGTTATAACGTTTTGGCTTTATGTAAACTTCAGTAAGATAACGAAGGTTAATTAACTTAAATATGTTAATAATGATTTGAAGCATTTCGATATCGATTGCTAAATGTGTATATACAACAAAATCGACTTTATACATAAATATACGATAGCGGAATTCTTCTAAATGCCCTGCCGTTATGCCGCCATGGCTTTATATCACCTTCATTACGTTAAAGAAGGTTAACTAACTTAAATATGTTAAACTAATGATTTGAAGCATTTCGATATCGATAGCTAAATGTGTATATACAAGAAAATCGACTTTTTACCTAAATATAAGTTTACGGAATTCTTCCAAATGCATTGTCGTTATGCCGTTTTGGCTTTATGTAAACTTCAGTAAGATAACGAAGGTTAATTAACTTAAATATGTTAAACTAATGATTTGCAGCATTTCGATATCGATTGCTACATGTGTATATACAAGAAAATCGACTTAATACATAAATATAAGATTACGGAATTCTTCTAAATGCACTGTCGTTATGCCGCCATGGCTTTATATCACCTTCAATACGTTAAAGAAGGTTAATTAACTTAAATATGTTAAACTAATGATTTGAAGCATTTCGATATCGATAGCTAAATGCGTATATACAAGAAAATCGACTTTATACCTAATATAGGATTACGGAATTCTTCTAAATGCACTGTCGTTATGCCGCCATGGCTTTATATTCACTTCAATACGTTAAAGAAGGTTAACTAACTTAAATATGTTAAACTAATGATTTGAAGCATTTCGATATTGCTTGCTAAATGTGTATGTAAAAGAAAATCGAATTTATACCTAAACATAAGTTTACGGAATTCTTCTAAATGCACTGTCGTTATGCCGCCATGGTTTTATATCAACTTCAATACGTTAAAGAAGGTTAACTAACTTAAATATGTTAAACTAATGATTTGAAACATTTCGATATCGCTTGCTAAATGTGTATTTAAAAGAAAATCGAATTTATACCTAAAAACTTAATATGTTAAACTAATGATTTGAAGCATTTCGATAGCGATAGCTAAAACTGTATATACAAGAAAATCGACTTTATGCCTAAATATAAGATTACAGAATTCTTCTAAATGCACTGTCGTTATGCCGCCATGGTTTTATATCACCTTCATTACGTTAAAGAAGGTTAACGAACTTAAATATGTTAAACTAATGATTTGGAGCATTTCGATATCGATAGCTAAATGTGTATATACAAGAAAATCGACTTTTTACCTAAATATAAGATTACGGAATTCTTCTAAATGCACTGCCGTTATGCCGCCATGGCTTTAAGCCAACTTCCGTTCGTTAAAGAAGGTTTATTAACTTAAATATGTTACACTAATGATAAATGTGTATATACAACAAAATCGACTTTATACATAAATATACGATAGCGGAATTCTTCTAAATGCACTGTCGTTATGCCGCTATGGCTTTATATCACCTTCATTACGTTAAAGAAGGTTAACGAACTTAAATATGTTAAACTAATGATTTGAAACATTTTTC
>JAPZAG010002653.1:0-15122 GCA_027475135.1 Bactrocera correcta | reverse complement strand
TTGTAAATACACATTTAGCAAGCGATATCGAAACGCTTCATATCATTAGTTTAACATATTTAAGTTAATTAACTTTCTTTAACGTATTGAAGTTGATATAAAGCCATAACGACAGTACATGTGGAAGAATTCCGTAATCTTATAGTTAGGTATAAAGTCGATTTTCTTGTATATACACATTTTGCAATCGATATCGAAATGCTTCAAATAACTGGTTTAACATATTTAAGCTAATTAAACTTCTTTATCTTACTGAAGTTTACATAAAGCCATAACGGCAGTGCATTTGGAAGAATTCCGTAATCTTATATTTAGGTATAAAGTAAATATATACACATTTAGCAATCGATATCGATATGCTTCAAATCATTAGTTTAACATATTTAAGTTAATTATCCTTCTTTTTCTTACTGAAGTTTACATAAAGCCATAACGGTATAACGGCAGTGCATTTGGAAGAATTCAGTAATCTTATATCCAGGAATAAAGTCGATTTTGTTGTATATACACATTTAGCAATAGATATCGAGATGGTTCAACTCATTAGTTTAACATATTTAAGTTAATAAACCTTCCTTAACGCACTGAAGTCTACATAAAGCCTTAACGGTATAACGGCAGTGCATTTAGAAGAATTCCGTAATGTTATAATTTTATATTTAGGTATAAAGTCAATTTTCTTGTATTTACACATTTAGCAGTCGATATCGAAATGCTCCAAACCATAAGTTTAACATATTTAAAATAACTAACCTTCTTTAACGTATTGATGTTGATACAAAGCCATGGCGGCTTAACGACAGTACATTTGGAAGAATTCCCTAATTTTATATTTACGTATAAATTCGATTTTGTTGTATATAAACATTTAGCAATCGATATCGAAATGCTTCAAGTCATTAGTTTAACATATTTAAGTTAATTAACCTTCTTTACCGTAATGAATGTTATATAAAGCCATGGCGGCATAACGACAGTGTATGTAGAAGAATTCCGTTATCTTATATATAGGTATATAGTCGATTTTCTACTTACACATTTAGCAATCGATATCGAAAATCTTCAAATCATTAATTTAACATATTTAAGTTAATTAACCTTCTTTAACGTAATGAAGGTGATATAAAGCCATGGCGGCATAACGACAGTGCATTTAGAAAAATGCCGTAATCTTATATTTAGGTATAAGTTCGATTTTGTTGTATATAGGCATTTAGCAATATCGAAATGCTTCATATAAGTGGTTTAGCATATTTAGGTTAATTAACCTTCTTTATCTTACTGAAGTGTACATAAAGCCATAACGGCATGACGGCAGTATATTTGGGAGAATTCCGTAATCTTTTATTTAGGTATAAAATCGATTTTCTTGTACATACACATTTAGCAATCAATATCGAAATGCTTCGAATCATTAGTTTAGCATATTTAAGTAAATTAACCTTCTTTAACGTACTGAAATTTATATAAAGCCATAACGGCATAACGGCAGTGTATTTCGAAGAATTCCGTAATCTTATATTTAGATATAAAGCCGAATTTGTTGTATTTACGCATTTAGCAATCGATATCGAAATTCTTCAAATCATTAGTTTAACATATTTAAAATAATTAACCTTCTTTAACGTAATGAAGGTGATATAAAGCCATGGCGGCCTAACGACAATGCATTTAGAAGAATTCCGTAATCTTATATTTAGGTATAAATTCGATTTTGTTGTATATACGCATTTAGCAATCGAAATCGAAATGCTTCAAATAACTGGTTTAGCATATTTAGGTTAATTAACCTTCTTTATCTTAATGAAGTTTACATAAAGCCATAACGGCATAACGGCAAAATATTTGGGTGAATTCCGTAAGATTTTATTTAGGTATAAAATCGATTTTCTTGTACATACACATTTATCAATCGATATCGAAATGCTCAAATCATTAGTTTAACATATTTGAGTAAACTAACCTTCTTTAACGTACTGAAATTTATATAAAGCCTTAACAGCATAGCGGCAGTGCATTTAGAAGAATTACGTTATCTTATATTTAGGTACAAAGTCGATTTTCTTGTATATACGCATACAGCAATCGATATCGACATGCTTCAAATCATTAGTGTAACATATTTAAGTTAATAAACCTTCTTTAACGCACTGAAGTCTTCATAAAACCTTAATGGTATAACTGCAGTGCATTTAGAAGAATTCCATAATCTTATATTTAGGTATAAAGTCGATTTTGTTGTATATACTCATTTAGCAATCGATATCGAAATGCTTCAAATCATTAGTTTAATATATTTAAGTTAATAAAGCTTCTTTAACGCACTGAAGTTAACATAAAGCCATGGCGGCATAACGGCAATGCATGTAGAAGAATTCCGTAATCTTATATTTAAGTATAAAGTCGATTTTATTGTATATACACATTTAGCAATCGATATCGAAATGCTTCAAATCATTAGTTTATTATATTTAAGTTAATTAAACATTTTTATTTTACTGAAGTCTACAAAAACCTTAACGGCATAACGGCAGTGCATTTAGAAGAATTACGTAATCATATATTTAGGTAGCAAGTCGATTTTCGTGTATATACTCATTTAGCAATCGATATCGAAATGCTTCAAATCACTAGTTTAATATATTAAAGTTAATAAAGCTTCTTTAACGCACTGAAGTTAACATAAAGCCATGGCGGCATAACGGCAGTGCATGTAGAAGAATTCCGTAATCTTATATTTAGGTATAAAGTCGATTTTCTTGTATATACACATTTAGCAATCGATATCGAAATGCTTCAAATCATTAGTTTAACATTGTTTCACTCAATGTCTGGTTCACTTACCACTTGATCGCTTTCTTTCCCTTTAAAATAAAAAAAACTCGGGATTCACACTTGGTTCGTAACAATGTATTAAATGTAACGCTTTACTTGTGGGTTTTCTTACAAGCGAATCAACCCTGGATTTGTGGGTTTCTCTTTTTTTTTTTTTTTTAACAAATATATGTGCACTTAATATAACACAATGTTAAGTTCTAATAAAACTTCACTAGCGGACTTTCGAAGTATGCAGGTGGATCGAGCTGGAGCGCTGCGTAGCGGTGGCGGAAAAACGACGTAGATTTCACGATGGTCGAATCTGTACTGCTTGCTGAATAGCCTGACCCTTTTTATGTGGAGTGGTGTGGTGTGTGTTTGAATGTGTGGATCCTCTTGCGTGTGGGTGGTGTTGATGTGGAGTGTGGTGATGTCGAGGCGAGTGTGGTGAGTGTGCGTGTTAGAGATGAGTGTAGGTGTGGTGTGGGGCGGCGACTAAGGCTCATTTAGCCATCCCGGCCCCCCTAGGCGAATATTTCAGCCTAGAATCCTCTGAAGCTGCTGCAGAGTGGCTACGACGCTGCTGAGGCCTGAGGTGTGGCGCGGACGCGGTCGTTGTTGCTGGCGTCGTGTGGACGCCCCATTATGTGGACGCCGGGCACGGGATGATGATGGCCCTATGGTTCGACGGGGCCGTGCATCCCGGCTTAATGGCGGTCGTTGTACTGCGCCGCGGTTGCGGCCGGCAGGAGGTTGGCTGGTGCCATTTCGAGGTGTACGGTGCAACATAGTGTGATGCGGGCGCATACACATTTGGCACAGATTGCCCGACGTACACTCGTGAGTTTGGTGGACCGGCGTCAGGCAATTCAGACAATGGCCGTGCGCCTGCACGACCAACTGGCGTTGTTGAGGCGGTAACCCCTTAAAGATGACACATTGTGGCAGCCGGTGGGGTCGACGGCATAGGGGACATCTACGGCGTTGTGGGTCGACGACAAGCGCGGGTGTTGGCGGCAATGCTACCCTTCCATTCCGAGGCGCCGTTGGTGTGGTTGTTCGGGGCGCTGCAACTGGAGCAGCCGCAACTGGGGCAGCCGCCTGGCGTGGCACATTGACAGCCGAACGAGTGGTTGGTGTCGGGGCTGCTGGCATGTCTACATCCATATTGACCTGTTTGAAAGAGGGTTATTTCAATTAGGATTTGGTTGCATATAGGACATATGAGCATGGCTGCCACGTTATGCGGCATGAGTGAGTCGTTAGATTAATCGACTACATTTGTGTGGTATTTTAAATATATATATGTATACGTAACTATTTATATAAATTTTTATTTTATTTGTTTTTCTATTCGGTTTATTTAAGCGGTTTATCGGTTTTTGTTTCGCGGTTATCGGCGATCGGTAAGAAGCATAGTTTGACGAGCGGTCTTGTTAGCTTTCCGGATTGCGTACGGAGATCGACTACGCGAATATGACCGTCGGAGCCTGGATAAAGCTTCTCTATGCGGCCCAGCCGCCATTCGGTAGGTGGCAGGCAATCGTCGTGAATCAGGACACAATCTCCAACTTTTGGCGCATTTTCTGTATTTTTCCACCGGTACCTCTTGTGGAGGTCCTTTATATAGTCCTCTTTCCATCGGCTACTGAAATTATGATGGAGAATTTTAATTCTTTCCCATCTATTTAATAAGGAAAGCGACTCCACGCCTGGCTCAGGTGTGGCCAGAATGGGTGCTCCTTTTAAGAAATGCCCTGGAGTTAGGGCTGTGAAGTCGGAGGGATCTTGTGATAGTACTGTGAGCGGCCGTGAGTTGAGAACGGCTTCAATTTTAGCTAATAATGTCGTGAATTCTTCATAGTTAAATTTATAGCTGCCGGCTAGCTTCTTGAAATGAGATTTGAAGCTCTTTACAGCTGATTCCCATAAACCACCCATATGAGGAGCGCTTGGAGGTATAAATTGCCAATTGATACCTTGAGGGGCGTACTTTTGTACGATATCAGGGGACACTTGTGTTAAGAAATCCACAAACTGTTTTTCTGTGGCTCGTTGGGCTCCTATGAATGTTTTGCCATTATCGCTCATGATTTTGGAGGGGAAGCCACGTCGAGCGACGAAACGAGCAAATGCCGCGAGAAAAGCCTCCGTCGTCAGATTAGTACACAGCTCAAGGTGAACTGCCTTTGTCGTGAAACATACAAAGACAGCCACATAGCCTTTCATGAGAGTGGGAGATCTTAGCATGGACGCCTTTATTTGAAAAGGCCCAGCAAAATCGACACCTGTGGTCGTGAAAGGCGGAGCGAAATTGCAGCGTTCAGGTGGAAGTGCTGCCATAATCTGAGTTCGCATTTTTTGCTTATGCATAGTGCAGATTTTGCACATGAAAATGCATTTTTTGATCTGGGGCTTAAGACGGGGAATATAATACTCTTGGCGTACCATGTGTTGCATGAGGCGCTGTTCGGCGTGCAACATTAATATGTGGATGTAATTCAGGAGTAATGTGGCAAAAGGAGACTTCTCAGGTATTATGATGGGGTGGCGTTCGTTGTAAGTCAGGCTTGAATTAGCGAGCCGACCATTGGCACGAAGCAGACCTTTCGTGTCTAAAAATGGGTTTAGTACTAGGAGTGAGCTCTTTTTGTCAATTGGCTTCGATTCTCTTAGTAACGATATGTCGCGACTGAAGTAGCGCGTTTGGGTTGAGGCGATAAGCGCGACCTTTGCCTTTTGTAAGTCCTGGTGCGTCAATGTATCGCAATGAGTGTAAGTTACTCCTTTAACTTTAAGTTTAAGTTGCTCAATGAATTTGAGCATATATGCGACAACTCTGAGGGCTCGGGGGAACGATGAAAATCGTTCAAGGATTTCATTATCATCCACTATTGTATGATAGGTGTCGATTTTTCGACTCTCTGGGGCGATTATGTTGCGCATTGTCGATTGTGGCCAAGAATCTGAGGATTCGGTTAACCATCGGGGGCCATTCCACCAGAGCGTGGTGGTGGCAAGATCCAGGGGTTTGCACCCTCTTGTACCTAGATCAGCAGGATTGTCGGCACTGGCTACGTGTCGCCATGTGGCTGCTCCTACTAGGTCAAGTATTTGAGAGGTTCGATTAGAAATATATGTTTTCCACGAGTGTGGTGGCTTTTCTAACCAGGCTAGAACGATTTCGGAATCGGACCATAGATATAATTTGCATTTGGTCATGTTCATGTGGGTCTGCACTATGGAAACCAGCTTGGCTAGTAGCAGAGCGCCACAGAGTTCAAGTCGTGGTAGACTTATCGTTTTTAGAGGTGCTACTTTTGCTTTTGCGGCTAGTAGGTGGCTTGTGGTTGCGGTGTCGCTTTGTGCGCGCACATAGATCGTGGCACAATATGCCTTTTCAGAGGCATCGCAGAAGCCGTGTAGTTCCACTTTGTATTCGGGGGAGTAATTTACCCACCGTGGAATTTGTATCTGCGAGATGTCTTTTAGATTATTAGCAAACCGGGACCACTTCTCTAAGCGAAGAGGTTTCACTTGTTCGTCCCAGTCTGTTCCGTCTAGCCATAATTCTTGAATCAGGATTTTCGCTTGTATCATAATTGGCGCAAGCCATCCTGCGGGGTCAAAAAGTTTTGCCATTGAGGATAAAATTTGCCTCTTTGTTATGGCGGATAATGCGGTTATGGACTCTGTCGTGTATGAGAACTGGTCCGATATCGCATTCCATTGGATGCCCAGTGTTTTTGTTATACTTTCCTTTTCAAATATAAGGAAATTAGAATCCAATTTGTTATCGTTTGGTATATTTTTTAAGATACTTGGGTGATTAGCTGTGATCTTTTTTAGAGGAAACCCTGCGGTGTTGAGGGCCTTTATCACTTGTGATAAGGACTCGTATGCTTGTGAGAGGCTGTGGCTCCCAGACAGGATATCGTCTACATACGTATGTGTTTTTAAGACTTGTGTTGCCAGAGGAAATTCTGACTTTGTGTCTTCTGCCAGTTCGTGGAGTGTACGAATGGCGAGGTATGGGGCACAGTTTACGCCAAAGGTAACTGTTTTTAATTTAAAGTCGCGTAATGGACTATTGGGAGATTTTCGGAAAATAATTCGTTGAAAATCCTGATCATCTTTGTGTACGACTATTTGTCGATACATTTTTTCAACATCCCCATTGAAAACGTATTTGTATATACGCCAATTTAGTATGAGGAGCATTAAATCTGGTTGGAGTGTGGGGCCCGTGAATAGAATATCGTTGAGCGAATTCCCCGAGCTAGTGCATCTGGAGGCATTAAAGACAACTCTAACTTTTGTTGTTTTTTTGTCAGGCTTAACTACTGCATGGTGTGGCAAGTAGAATGAGTGATATTTGCCTTTTATGATTTTTTCGCATGGGCTTACTTCCTCCATGTGATCTAAATGGAGGTATTCTTCTAAGACACCATCATAATGTTGTTTGAGCTCACCCTTTCTAAGTAGGTTTTTTTCCATACTTAGAAACTGCTGTATTGCAGAGGTGCGAGAGTGACCTATGGCGAGTGTATCTGGAAATTGTTGTTTAAATGGTAGTCGTACGACATACCGACCATTTCTTGATCTAGTAGTTGTGGCTTTGTAAAAGTCTTCACAATACTGATCTTCTGGCGTTGTAATGGTAATGGGGGGGAGTTCTTCTAATTCCCAAAATTTCCTTAATTGTGAATTAAGGAATTCATTGGATATCTCTTCCACTTGAGTTGTCATGGCGGTAACTGGTTCTGTTACTAGTCCACTTAGTATCCAACCGAATATAGTATTTTGTGCTAGAAGGGTGTTTGAAATTTTCTCAACCCCTTCTAGAATAATTTGAGGAATAAGGTCGCTGCCTAATAGAAGATCTATTTGAGCGGGGGTGTTGCAGTTAGGATCTGCTAGCTTTAGGTGTGTAACCTTTTGCCAATGCTTGCTATTTATATGATAGCTTGGCAGCATGTTCGTAAGTTGCGGTAAGACTATAGCTTCTGCTTGAATGCGCTTATCCGCTTGGGGGGAAATTAGGGTAATGGGGCAGATTTTATTTGAGTTTTGTACTACTCTTCCACCCATTCCCGTAATTTCATAATTGGCATGTTTTGTTGGCAGTTTTAGCCTATTTTGTGCCCTAGACGCTATGAATGATCGTTGTGATCCTTGGTCTATTAGGGCTCTCAATTTGAAAAGTTCTCCTCGGTGTTCGATGGAGATAACTGCTGTGGGTAGTAGTACCCTACTTTGGTTCTCGCTGTGAAGCGTTTGTGTTTTTAAGGCCTTTGAGCAACATGGTGTCTCTTGGCAAATTTCGGGATTTTGTGTTTCGGGAGTTGCGGTTGCAACTAAACCCGTGGCTCTTTTGGAGAAAGCGCTACTTTGGGGTGTGCTAGGAAAGTTATTGAAATGCAACATTGAATGATGCCTCTTGTGGCAATATACGCAATTGAATTTGCTTTCGCAATTATTGAGATTATGTGAGTGGGACAAGCAGTTTGTACAGAGTCTTTTTGCTCTGACAAAGTTGTTCCTTTCATTGATATTAAGTTTTTTAAACTTTTCGCAAGCTTTTAGCTTGTGCCCTCCTTTACACAGTTCGCATGACGTTTGTTTGTATTGTTCGGATGTGAACGTTTGATTTTTAAAGAAGCTTCTATTTAAATTGTGGTTGTTACTAGCTTGGGGTCTAATAAAACTTCGATTTAGGTCTTGTTGAACGTTTTTAGTTCTGACCATTTTTTTATCTACCCTTTCCGCAATTTCATATTGAGCAGTTAAGAAATCTTTCATTTGTTGCCACGTTGGGCATTTTCTTCGTGATGAGAGCGATTGCTCCCACAGAAGCAAAGATTTTTCCGGTAGTGCCGCGGAGCATATATTTACTAGTATGGGGTCCCAATTGTGTGTGGGAATATTTTGTGTCGCTAGAACCGACAAGCAATTTGAAACAGTGGATTGAAGTTTTATAAATTCTTCACTTGTTTCTTTCTGAATCTTTGGTAAATTCATTAATATTGTGACTTGTTTGTCGACTAATATTCTTTCGTTTTCGTAACGAGCTTTTAGAGCTTCCCAAGCATAATTGAAATTTTCGTCATTAAGAGCGAACTGTTTGACTATTACGCCTGCTTGACCTTTTGTTTTATATCGGAGGTGATACAATTTTTGCGCTTGTGATAATTTAGGATGGTTTATGTACACGGCCGTAAACATGTCCCGGAAGGACGGCCATTGTTCATAACCTCCGTGAAATATTTCTGTATCACAAGCTGGCACTTTAAGGTGAATGCCGGAACTCGCCTCTTGGCTTTGAATTGGAGGCAGCTCTACTCTCGGTTGTGGAGTAGGTGCAATTGCTTTTATTAATCTCAATTGATCGGAGATCATAGCTCTCGTTTCCTCGTACTGGTCTAAGCAGTTTTCGTATTTGGAGCAAGCCGAGGATTTAAAATTTTCCGGAAGATCTGATTCGTCAGATTCTAGAATTGCGTCATACGCAGCTTGGAGACGTGTCCAGAAATTGCCTAGATTTTCTTTTTTGATTTCTAGTACCGATTCAGAATTGTCCTGAATCGGTGAAGATGAAAATCGAGTGCAGTATCGAATTAAACTGTCACTCTCAGCAATAAACTTAGTATATGAAATGTCTTTAATTTTTTTTGCTTTGTAGCACCTTGCTTTGAGCGTGTAGCTTCAGCAGGTGTACATGGGCTCTTTTCTTCAGAAATCATTTTTTGTACTTTTAGATATTGAATCGATTTAGATTCCTTAGAATCTCCGTTCATTTAGATAATAGATAAAAATTGAAAATATGAGACAGAAAAAACTTCTCTCAGTGTATTATGGTAGCAATAGATACGTTTGAATCTTTAAGATACGCGGTTTGTATGTTTGTTGTATACACCAGTATCTAATAACGAACGCGTATTTTGTTTTCTTTATTATGATCTTATATTTTTGTTGTATACGCAAGGTAAGAACCAACGAACGAGTGTTTCGTTTTTCTTATTATAATATTGTATTATTGTTGTATCCGTATGTTAGGAACCAACGAACGAGTGTTTCGTTTTCCTTATTATAATATTGTATTATTGTTGTATCCGTATACGCAATGGCCGAACTAACGAGCAAGTGTTTCGTTTTCGTTATCCCTAATAGTTGTGCTATTAGTTTGTTTTGTTTCTTTCTATTTTATTTATTTCTTCGTATTTCTAATAGTTGTGCTATTAGTTTGTTCTTGTTTTTTCGATCTTATTTATTGCTTCGCACTCGTTCTTTTATAATTGCGTATACGGGCGATAATAAAGAAAGAGAAAAGGGTTAATGACCTTTGTATATAAAAGATTTCTTCCGTTTGCAATCCTGCTTGCTTGTGCTTTAGCAAGAACAAGAGGTATTGCTTAAAATACGCCGATTTGGCCTTTGGATATATGTCTAATATAAAATGAAATGTTAATATGCCGTATATATTGTAAAAAGATTTTACGGTTGCATTTACCGCACCGATTTTTTTTTTTTTTTCGAAATATTTAAATTGTAAGTTAAAATTTAATTTATTTATGTACACTATGTACGTTATATGTATGTATATAGCGGCATAGGCAAATTGTATGCCGTGTGTATGTATATATATTATTTGCCGTACGAATAGCGCGGAGAAGAAAATTGGTTAGATGCAGGTATGCACTCTAAGTACACATGAGAACATATGTAATCTTGCAGAACTTTATAATTGTTATTTATACATACATGTGTGTGTATGTTGTTTTCCAACTTTGGTTGGTACTTATATGTCAATATATGTATAAATAAATATAAAATATGAATATAAGTATTTGCATATATGTATGTTGTATTTTATGACTTTTATTTTTTCTTTTACGGATCGAAATTGTCCAAGCTTACTATTTAAGCAATCCTGCTTATACTTTTGGAGTATAAGGGGTATTGCCGGAAAACGGGGTCAAGTGTATACTTGAAAAAATTTTTTTTTTTTTTTTTAAATTTGTGTGTTTGGATACACAAGGGTAAGCGTAAATAGGACCTTTTGTATTAGATATGTATATGCCAGTATATATATAATTATATTATAGTATATACTGTTCATACATATATGTGGATGTACAAATATATATAGTGTACCAAACTGTTCTTCGGTTTCCCGGACATTAACCGTAAGTTGAAACAGTTTGGCAGCAACCGTTCTTTTAAAATGTTAACCGACTTGAATACAGTTGTTATGTATATAAACTGTATCTGTTAACCAACATACAAATATGAAATATATAATTTTTAAATAAAAAGTGGAGTCGATACAACTCACTTTGAGCCGCTTCAAGGGGCTAGGGATGTTTCTGCAGATAAAGGTGCCGATGCCTGTGATCCGGTTCCTTCCGTTTTTTATGTTTTTTGGCTTCCAAACTTTTGTTGTGTTGCTGCCGATGATGGTTTCCTTTCCTCTTTTTTGCTATTCCGGTTGTTGTTTGGTTCGTACTTATGTACAGATGTCTTTAGTAGATATACTTTATTTTCACAATTATCAATTTTATTATTTATTTATTTAAAATTTTTTTTGAAAATTATTGCACTTTGAAGTCACTGTTTTCCTTTCTTGTTTGTTTTTAAGCTTCGCGCCCGTTTTAAAGTTAAATTAATTTTCGCGCCCGGTTTTTTTTTTTTTTTATATTTTTTGTCTAGTTGTTCAGCACAGTATTGTATTTTTGTATTTATATGTATATTTATATATTTATATGTCACACTGTTATATATTTATATGTTTTCCTTTTTGATTTTTGATAAAAATTATTATTTTTGTTTTTTTTTTTTGATTTTGATATAACGGTCGGGAACCGTTTCGTGTTTTCCGTTTTTCCACTTTGTTTTTTGTTTTTTTTTTTTTTTTTTTTATGTATGTAAGTATTTGCCACTTCACTTTAATTTAACTTGCATTAAATTTTTTGGTATATATGTATGTATGTATGTGTAGCCTCACTTACATTTTTTAATACCAAGTTTTGTAGGCTAATCTCACCGCACTTTTTTTTTTTTTTTCAATAGTGCCGCTCTTTGCGGCTCGAAGGACCAATGTTTCACTCAATGTCTGGTTCACTTACCACTTGATCGCTTTCTTTCCCTTTAAAATAAAAAAAACTCGGGATTCACACTTGGTTCGTAACAATGTATTAAATGTAACGCTTTACTTGTGGGTTTTCTTACAAGCGAATCAACCCTGGATTTGTGGGTTTCTCTTTTTTTTTTTTTTTTAACAAATATATGTGCACTTAATATAACACAATGTTAAGTTCTAATAAAACTTCACTAGCGGACTTTCGAAGTATGCAGGTGGATCGAGCTGGAGCGCTGCGTAGCGGTGGCGGAAAAACGACGTAGATTTCACGATGGTCGAATCTGTACTGCTTGCTGAATAGCCTGACCCTTTTTATGTGGAGTGGTGTGGTGTGTGTTTGAATGTGTGGATCCTCTTGCGTGTGGGTGGTGTTGATGTGGAGTGTGGTGATGTCGAGGCGAGTGTGGTGAGTGTGCGTGTTAGAGATGAGTGTAGGTGTGGTGTGGGGCGGCGACTAAGGCTCATTTAGCCAAACATATTTAAGTTAATAAACATTCTTTAACGCACTGACGTCTTCATAGAGCCTTAACGGTATAACTGCAGTGCATTTTGAAGAATTTTGTAATCTTATATTTAGGTATAAAGTCGATTTTATTGTATATACACATTTAGCAATTGATATCGAAATGCTTCAAATCATTAGTTTAACATATTCAAGTTAATTAACCCTCTCTGTCTTACTGAAGTCTACATAAAGCCTTAACGGCATAACGACAGTACATTTGGAAGAATTCCGTAATCTTATGTTTAGGTATAAATTCGATTTTCTTGTATATACGCATTTAGCAATCGATATCAAAATGCTTCAAATCATTAGTTTAACATATTTAAGTTAATTAACCTTCTTTAACGTATTGAAGTTGATATAAAGCCATGGCGGCATAACGGCAGTGCATTTAGAAGAAGTCCGTTATGTTATAATTTTATATTTAGGTATAAAGTCGATTTTCTTGTATTCACACATTTAGCAGTCGATATCGAAATGCTCCAAACCATAAGTTTAACATATTTAAAATAACTAACCTTCTTTAACGTATTGAAGTTGATACAAAGCCATGGCGGCTTAACGACATACATTTGGAAGAATTCTCTAATCTTATATTTAGGTATAAATTCGATTTTGTTGTATATGCGCATTAAGCAATAGATATCGAAATGCTTCAAATAACTGGTTTAGCATATTTAGGTTAATTAACCTTCTTTAACCTATTGAAGTTGCTATAAAGCCATAACGACAGTACGTTTGGAAGAATTCCGTAATCTTATGTTTAGGTATAAATTCGTTTTTCTTGTAAATACACATTAAGCAAACGATATCAAAACGCTTCATATCATTAGTTTAACATATTTAAGTTAATTAACCTTCTTTAACGTATTGAAGTTGATATAAAGCCATAACGCCAGTACATGTGGAAGAATTCCGTAATCTTATAGTTAGGTATAAAGTCGATCTTCTTGTATATACACATTTTGCAATCGATATCGAAATGCTTCAAATAACTGGTTTAGCATATTTAAGTTAATTAACCTTCTTTATCTTACTGAAGTTTACCTAAAGCCATAACGGCAGTGCATTTGGAAGAATTCCGTAATCTTATATTTAGGTAAAAAGTAAATATATACACATTTAGCAATCGATATCGATATGCTTCAAATCATTAGTTAAACATATTTAAGTTGATTATCCTTCTTTTTTTTTACTGAAGTTTACATAAAGCCATAACGGTATAACGGCAGTGCATTTGGAAGAATTCCGTAATCTTATATCTAGGAATAAAGTCGATTTTTTGTATATACACATTTAGCAATAGATATCGAGATGGTTCAACTCATTAGTTTAACATATTTAAGTTAATAAAACTTCTTTAACGCACTGAAGTCTACATAAAGCCTTAACGGTATAACGGCAGTGCATTTAGAAGAATTCCGTAATGTTATAATTTTATATTTAGGTATAAAGTCGATTTTCTTGTATTCACACATTTAGCAGTCGATATCGAAATGCTCCAAACCATAAGTTTAACATATTTAAAATAACAAACCTTCTTTAACGTATTGAAGTTGATACAAAGCCATGGCGGCTTAACGACAGTACATTTGGAAGAATTCCCTAATCTTATATTGAGGTATAAATTCGATTTTGTTGTAAATACGCATTTAGCAATCGATATCGAAATGCTTCAAATAACTGGTTTAGCATATTTAGGTTAATTAACCTTCTTTATCTTACTGAAGTTTACATAAAGCCATAACGGCATAACGGCAAAATATTTGGGTGAATTCCGTAAGCTTTTATTTAGGTATAAAATCGATTTTCTTGTACATACACATTTAGCAATCGATATCGAAATGCTCAAATCATTAGTTTAACATATTTGAGTAAACTAACCTTCTTTAACGTACTGAAATTTATATAAAGCCATAACAGCATAGCGGCGGTGCATTTAGAAGAACTACGTTAACTTATATTTAGGTATAAAGTCGATTTTCTTGTATATACGCATACAGCAATCGATATCGAAATGCTTCAAATCATTAGTTTAACATATTTAAGTTAATAAACCTTCTTTAACGCACTGACGTCTTCATAAAGCCTTAACGGTATAACTGCAGTGCATTTAGAAGAATTCCGTATTCTTATATTTAGGTATAAAGTCGATTTTCTTGCATTTACATATTTAGCAATCGATATCGAAATGCTTCAAATCATTAGTTTAACATATTCAAGTTAATTAACCCTCTCTGTCTTAATGAAGCCTACATAAAGCCTTAACGGCATAACGGGGGTGCATTTAGGAGAATTCCGTTATCTTATATTTAGGTATAAATTTGATTTTCTGGTATGTACACATTTAGCAAGCGATATCGAAATGCTTCAAATCATTAGTTTAACATATTTAAGTTAATTAACCTTCTTTAACGTATTGAAGTTGATATAAAGCCATGGCGGCATAACGGCAGTGCATTTAGAAGAAGTCCGTAGTCTTATATTTAGGTATAAAGTCGGTTTTCTTATATTTACACATTTAGCAATCGATATCGAAAATCTTCAAATCATTAGTTTAACATATTTAAGTTAATTAACCTTCTTTAACGTAATGAAGGTGATATAAAGCCAGGGCGGCATAACGTTAGTACATTTGGAAGAATTCCGTAGTCTTATATT
>JAPZAG010002652.1:0-15123 GCA_027475135.1 Bactrocera correcta | reverse complement strand
AAGAGCGAAGGCAGCCTGTTGCGAGCCTATGTATATATCTGAACACTTCACCGACAAAGACATACGTAAGCTTGTAAAAAAATCTATTAGTATCACCTTTTCAAGTGAGTGGAGAGATTACAAACACCATTACAAAGACTGTAACCCTACTGGGTCGAAACCATATTACGGCACTACCTATCCTACTAGGAATATAGCAACATTTACCCGCCTGCGAATTGGTCACACACTTGCAACACATGCGCATCTCTTGAATGGCACTACCAAACCAAACTGCCCGCATTGTGGATCCTCCGATTTTAACGTGATGCACATCCTCGACAACTGCCCAGACCTGCAACAGATACGTCTTTCTTTGTTCAATAACACTAAACCATCTGACTATCTCAAAACGACAAATGACCGTAGTATTAACCTAATTGCAAAATTTGTAGCACTCTCTAAATTAAATATATAAAAATACATAAGTGTAATCACTATCCTTAAGATCTTAAAAATAGATATCCAAAAATTGAATATAGAGTTTATATCATTATTTCTTCTTCTTTAAACGACTATGTTCTCATATACTGTCATAACCACCTAGAACTTAATGTATACTTAAGCCGAAGGCCCTGGAAGCCAGTGCTTTAGCTCGTAAGTGAGGTAATTATTTATAATTGTTTCTCTTTTAAAAAAAAAAAAAAAAAAAAAATTCCGGCCTCTTCTTACGAATAGCTTTGCGCAAACGACGCTTAACACTCAAAAAGTATTCCTTCTTGCCAGTTTAACCGGTCGAAAGGATACAGAGTGCACCACACCATGATTGTGAAAGAAAACTGTCCACCCAACCTTGATTTTTGATGATAATTTGCAACGATATTCGCTCGATTAATCGTCTATTTTCGGGTCGTAAGCATAGAACCAAGACTGATCTCCAGTAATTATACGTTTTACGATATCCTCATTGTCAGAAAGCATTGTTTTACAGACGTTAACGCGACGCTGTTTTTCGAAAAAATTCAGTGATTTTGGAGCCAATCGTGCTTTTCTTAGGCCCAAATGATATTTACAAATGGTTTTCACTGATCCTTTTGATATTCCAATGACGACAGTAAGATCGCTGACTGTTAATGTCAATTCTCAAGCACCAATTTCTTTGTTTCATTGAAGTTTTTGATTCGTCAACAACTCGTTCTCGACCCTCTTTGAATAATTTATATCTGACCCGGCATCCAAACTGGTTCGGCCGGAACGCGAAACTTTAAACGCGTTTTTCTCAAAACTGACTTTTTCGGAACGATACCCACGATTTCTCAGGTTCTACTGGACCGATTTACTTGAAATTTTTATAGAGTCTTCTTTATAGGCTTGTCTCTGGTTGGAACTAGTCCCATCTCCAAATTTTTATTTTTATTATTTAAAAAAAATCGAAATAGTCAGAAAAGTGATCCAAAAAAACAATTTTAACCGAAGACCTTTTTCAACATTCTGAACGTTTCGGCAGCAGAAGTTTGATTACGCACACAAACCCATAAGTCTTCCGTCTTCGTAACGCCGACTCATCAAATGTTGTCATCGTCCATGCCTCTGCAGCATATAGTAGAACGGGAATGATGAGTGACTTGTAGAATTTGGTCTTTGATCGTCAATAGAGGACTTAACTTCTCAATTGCCTACTCAGTCCAAAGTAGCACCTGTTGGCAAGAGTTATTCTGCCTTAGATTTCGAAGCTGACATTGTTGTTGCTGTTAATGCTGGTGCCAAGATAGACGCAATTATCTACACCTTTGAAGTTATGACTGCCAACATTGACATGGGAGCCAAGTAGCGAGTGAGACAATTGTTGTTTGATGACAGAAGATATTTCGTCTTGTCCTCGTTCACTACCAGACCAATTAGCTTCGCTACCTTATTCAGTCTGGAGAAGGGATAACTAACTGCGCGGTTGTTAAGGCCAATGATAACAATGTCATCAGCATACGCCTGCCGCTGTACACTTTTATATTTCTGCTGCCCGAATTATTTTCATAGATTGAAAAAGTCGCATATATGGAGTCGCCTTGTCTGAACCTCGTTTGGTATCGAACGGCTCGGAGAGGTTTGCGTCAGTTTAAACAGCCGTATTAGTTTAGCGGGGATACCAAATTCAGACATAGCAGCTCCCTTTGGTGATGTCAAAAGCAGCTTTGAAATCGACGAAGCGATCCTTTTTTCACGGGTCTTTTCCAAGACTTGGCGCATGGTGAATATCTGATCGGTTATTAGAAATTGCGCTACTTAAAATGCTACTCTCTCGAACAGCTAAGTAATTATTAAACACGTATTTTTTAAAATAAGATATATGTATGTTACTACGGCGAGGGTATGAACTTTTCGGAGTATCTGGTATAAATATTTACACATATGTATACATTTGCCTTTTATATCAAATTCCTCCAATGGTTTCAAAAACTCTTTTTCAAAAATAAAACATCGCTGGATCCCTTCAAGTTCAATCACAATGGCAACTTTCAATTCACAGCACGACTTTGTGCCACTTCAAATAGCCACGCGCAAATTTTTGCCACAATCCAAAGCGCGGCACGTGAAGCGCACGCCAAAACAAACTACAATAGCAAAAAGGAAGGAACGCATGTACGTTTGCAAAATAATGCGGCACGCACCAGCTAAAACAAATAATATAAGTTTGTACTTGAAGTTTTTTATTTTATTCTGCTTTTTCTTTTTTCCGTTGCAAATGCAAAATTAAGAGTTCAATAGCAAAAACTTAATAAAATGCCAGAACTTAATGACAGCAGCAAGTATTTTTGACATTTCATTGTCATAAGAACTGAGCCGCCATTTACTTAACTATTTATGGCGACATGA
Organism: Bactrocera correcta; assembly: GCA_027475135.1. NCBI lineage: Eukaryota > Metazoa > Arthropoda > Insecta > Diptera > Tephritidae > Bactrocera > Bactrocera correcta. The sequence continues at coordinate 12,273 of JAPZAG010002652.1, read as the reverse complement.
AATTTTAAATTAAAAAAAAAAATAAAATAAAATAATAAATGCCAAACAAAATATGATTGCAAATAAAAATAAAAACAAGAAAAAACGTTAACTTCGGTTGCACCGAAGCTAAATACCCTTCACAGGTGCATTTCTGTTAGTAACTATGTGTCCAGTTTGTATGGAAGCTATATGCTATAGTTAACCGATCTGGACAATTTCTTCGGAGATTACATTGTTGGCTTAGAAAATAATATGTATCAAATTTCGTGAATATATCTTGACAAATGCGAAAGTTTTTTCCCTATGAGAACTTGATTCCGATCGTTCAGTTGATATGGCAGCTATATGATATAGTGGTCCGATATCGGCCGTTCCGACAAATGAGCAGCTTCTTGACGAGAAAATGATGTTTGCAAAATTTCAAAAGGATATCTTAAAAACTGAGGGACTAGTTCGTATATATACAGACAGACGGACAGACGGACAGACAGACGGACATGGCTAAATCGACTCAGCTCAACATACTGATCATTTATATACATATATACTTTATAGGTTCTTCGACGCTTCCTTCTGGGTGTTACAAACTTCGTGACAAACTTAATATACCCTGTTCAGGGTATAACAATAAAAACAACAATTTGCAAAATGCTTGAACTGCATTTTAATAGCTTTGAAGCGCGCCAAACGTTTTAATAGAGGTGACATTGTGGGGCGTCGCATTTGCATCACTCGCCCGAACACTGACATGCGCGAGTAATTCGCGTGTTGCACGCAAAGTGACCAAATCGCTAAATCGCCCCTCAAATGCAATGCAATGCGGTGGCGCTACTTTATGCTGTTGCCGTGTGCCACCGTGCGGGTGTGTCCGACGGCATAAAGTGAACTTGTAGGCAATTGAATGCTTTTAGTGGATATAGTAGTATGTGTAGTATGCCTAGCACATTAAGGTGGTCATGATTATTATGGCAAACTAGTTATTAATTTCTAGAGACCTAAAATTGGCTATTAACCCATATAATCCCAGCGCCCCATTTTTAAAACGTTTAGTTTATTTTAGTTATTAAAAACCGTAATTGTCTATTACCACAAAATTCTTTAGCTACATATTTTTAGATTGTGCGGCAACACTATCATGTGTTTTGTTTTCACCATAACCTCAATTTGTTTTTCAAACGTGTAAAAGAAGTTTGGTGTTTTGTATAATTTACGATGTCGCGAAATAATAAGTAAGTTTATGTTGTTATATCTTCAAGTTGTGATTTTTTTTGTTAAAGTTTATAAATTTATCTTTGTTAAGTGGAAAAGTAAAGTCAAAAGTGGTTTCTATTTGTTCTGTGAAGTTTTGTAAGAGATATTTTGTGACGCCCCCCTTTTTGGGGCGCTGAGCACATATGCCCACATGTTTTTTCATAAGCTTTTTGTTCACATTTGTTAATTTTCAGTAAATGTATGACATATTTTTTCTTTCCGATTTCTTTTTTTCTGTTTTTTTTATTTTAATATTTTACGGAAATTCCATAACTGAAACTCACTATTCAGGTTAACTGTTGTGACATAGTCGATATATTGGAGAATGGAGAAGATATTATAAATGCTTCTGTTTACATTTGCCCTCCTGAAAATCACATGCTAAGTGATGGTGACAGTGACGAAGACGACGCCAAAGCAGGAAACTTTAATCATCTCTCTGGAAATCAGCTACGAGCTGAAGGGCAGTTGAAAATAGTTAGACAAGGTGGTGGTGGATGGAAGCATGAATTTGTTGGGCGGGAAAATCAGTCTGATTCGGAGGACAGTGATGACAACGTTCCTTTATCTGAACTAAAAATTCGGAATCAGGGCCCCAAATGAGAAAATCAAAGAAAAAACCTCTGCCAGATAGAGAGTGGGAGGACAAGGATCTTTCAACGTATGAGAGGCAAACTTGGACTGAACCTGACTTTCTCAACGACTCTCGGAGCCCTGTGGAGTGGTTTGAACTATTTTATTATGACGAGTTAGTAAACTTGATAGTACTTATTTCGAAAAAGTATGCCGCTTACGAGGGGGGAAAGACCAGTTTGACGTAACGCGCGAAGAAATGCGTCCTGTAATTGCTATATTTTTGTTGAGTGGCTGTTGTTCCTATGCAAGACAGCGAATGTTTTGGGACACAGGTGCTGATACATATCACCCTGGCGTTGCCAACCCTATGACAAGATTTCGGTTCGAGCAAATCTTGAAATATGTGCACGTAAGCGACAATACATTATTAGATCAGGGAGATAAGTTTACAAAGGTTCGCCCATTGTGGGAAAAACTTAACGCAAATTGGATAAGATATTTTTCCGTGGTTTAGAATGTAAGTATAGATGAATCCATGATACCGTATTACGGCCACCATAGCACAAAACAACATATCCATGGAAAACCAATCCGATTTGGTTATAAGATTTGGTGTATGGCAACTTGCCTTGGGTATTTGATTCAAGCTGAACCTTATCAAGGAGCCTCCACCGGTAATACTTATCCCGAGCTAGGAGTTGGTGGGTCCGTTGTTACGAATTTGCTGTCTAAACTACCAAATGGGTTTAAGGTCCACGTCTACATCGATAATTTTTTCATGTCACTTCGTTTGCTAACAGCACTGAAGGGATCTGGACATCAGGGAACTGGCACTATGCGAGCAAATCGCGTCGAAAAAGCACCTTTTGGGGTCACTTCAAAGCATAAAATCCAAACCGAGGGTAGTTTGCTGTAATGACAACAACGTAGTTACTTTGGCCTCCTCTGCCGAAGAAGTACTACCTCTGGGATCGGCTCAACGATGGTCAAGCAGTCAAAGAAAAAGATAGTTATTCCACAACCATTATGTATCCAGCAGTACAATAGATATATGGGCGGTACTGATCGACTAGATCAAAATGTGGGATGTTATCGAATCAGTATCAATCGTAAAAAGTGGTACTGGCAGTTGATGATGTGGCCTTTGAACGTATCCGCGAACAATGCGTTTCAACTTTATAAACTGTCTCCAGACGGTCAAGAAAATCGTTCATTAGACTATCTTGCATTTATCAGAGTAATAACTACTACATATTTTGGAAAATATATTCATTATTCGTGTTTCTATTTGCTATAATTACTTCTTTGCTTAGGAAAATACTCCCTTCCACGTACAATGGGTCGACCCTTGAAGCCTCGTTGCAAAAGACGGAGTTCACCTTGATGGTCAAGGCCACATAATAATTTCAAATGCAACTCAAATAAGATGTGCAATGTGCCATAAAAACACAACTAAAAAGTGTCGAAAATGTGATGTTGGAAGTCACACAAACTGTTTTAAGGCTTTCCATTCATAATTTTATTTATATTTATTTTAATTCAATCAATTAAAAAGTGGAATCTGAATTAAATTTATAATTTTCTTTAATAAAACTGAAATCACATCTAATATTAACTGAACTACATAATATATTTTTAGTGCTCCCTGATGTGGCCAGCGCCCCATTTTTGGGGCGGCTATTTTCTCAAAAACTACGAGAGATATGAATGAAAGGTCTTAAGCGCTTGGTTACTGGTGTCTCATAGCTAACCGCAATTGCTTTTTTTCCTTCAAAATTTTTCTAGAAAAAAGTTGGGATTTTATGGGTTAAACCAGCAATTATTAAAATTGAAAATGAGAATAGTATGTATACATACATATATGTATATATGTATATGTATGTAATGGGTGGGCCATATAAAATTTTAAATTTAAAAAATCAATAAAAAACGGCTTAAAATTTTCAAAGGTCTAACATTTATTTGAAAGGTTTTTTATGAAATTTATTTGTGGAAAACAATTTCGGACAAATGACCACCACGGCTGAGTTTACAGTAGCTCATCCGATCCACCCAATTTTGGAGTACTTTCTCGATGGTTTCAGGTCTTATGGCAGCTACAACAGCTTGAATCTCGTACTTTGGATCTTGAATTGTTTCTGGATGGTTTGCGTAACAATTATCTTTAACAGCTCCCCACAGAAAATAGTCCAACGGAATTAAATCGCAGCTTCTGGGTGGCAAATTCACATCACCTCTTTTCTGATTATGAGATTTTCGAAGATAAGGCGTAAAAGATTGGGTGTAGCGTTTGCTGAATGGCACGTAGCGCCGTCCTGTACCCCAAATGCGACCATTCTATTAGTTAACAAAACCATCGAGATGGAAATGAGTCTCGTCCGAAAAGATGATTTTTCGGTAAAATTGACCATCCTCTGGTTTTTTTTTTTTGTTTTTCAACTATCCCAGTTTTCTTCTAGTGAATAGCGACCCATTTCGAAAATTTTAGACTTCTAACTGAATATCTGTCACTTTCCGAATGGTATTTGACGTTTCCAATGTCGAAATGTATATAATTAAAATTTTAAACGTTAGATGGCCCACCCTTTATTTTCTAAAATTCGGTGTTAAAAATCGTGTTTTCTTTGTTCTTTTTTTTATAGAAATACGCTTCTTCAATATTTTATAATTTAATTGCATCGTGACGAGCTGAGTTGATCTAACCACGTCTATCTATTTATATATTCGTCAACTATTTACTCAATTTTTGAGATATCTGTCTCAAAATTTACAAATGTCTTTATCTGTTCACGAAGCAGCTCCTTTGTCGGATACGTCAATATAGGACCAGAAGTCTACAGAAGTAGACTGGTAGGAACAGCAAACGACGCCGTATTATTCCTGCTCTTTTGACATTTCTCTTCAGTAAAGTTTGCCACTTCATCATGGTCATATGTATATACGATCCAATGAGTCGAAATTATGAAAATTCGCGTGTTACTACCGAAATTCGGAGTCAGTGACCTCAACTTTAAGAGTCGCCACGTCCATCTCTGTGACGTTGTTGTGGCGAATATTGCGAAAAGATCTTGGCCTAAATAATTACAAGATCAAATTATGTCAACTACTTGACTATCAGAATCGCCGCATATTCGTGAGTTGAGCTCAGCAACAACTTGAAAATAATCCGGATTTTCATTGAAAAATCATCTTCAGCGATGAGGCTCATTTCAAGATGAATGGCTTCGACAATAAGTAAAAAATGCGTTATTAGTCAGGCAGTAATCCACACGTACTCCACGAGTCACCATTGCATACCGAAAAAATTACGGTTTCGTCATTGGGAAGTACTTCTTCCGTGATGATCAAGACCGGCACGTTACTGTGAATAGGAATCGCTACGGCTCAATGATAATCGAATATTTTTAGCCCGAATTGGATGATATGGACTTGGACAATACGTGGTTCCAGCAGGATGGCGCCACAAGCCACACATTGAATGTCACAATCGATTTATTGAAGACCAAATTGCGTGAACGTGTGACCTTACAAAATTTTGGCTCAGTCAATTGGCCGTCTCGATCGTGCGATTTGACGATGTTAGATTATTTCCTGTGGGAATTCGTCAAGTCTGGTCTTCGTAAATGTCGAATGAGAAATCGCAGCAGTATCGGCCGATTTATGCTTGAAAATCATCGAAAATTGGGTTCAGCGCCTGGATTTCTACAAACGTGACAGTGGTGGTTATGCAGAAGAAATCGAATTCCATACTAAATGACAATGTAAACCGTGAAAGTACAAGGGAATAAAGAATTTCATTGATATTCAAAACTTTTGTATCGCCCTTATTGAAAACCCCGTTACTACTGGTCCATCAAACTCAAATCCTTGTATAGAAAACTTTTTTATTTGACCAGGTATTTTTTACCACGTATTTGAATATTTTTTAAGTCAACGTTACAATTTTCGAACGAATTGTTAGTTGGCTGACACACAAACTAACCGATCAAAAACAATAACTTGTTTTGAAAAACTTCTTCATTTGGCAAGAGATATACACGAAAATCTGCAGAAAATATTATTCAAGGCAGTGCCACAATCTAGTTAGAAATTGCGGAGAACGGACCACTTTAGCATACAGCTGTCATTCAAACCGATCAATATCAATTTCTTCAATGAAATTCTTTTAAATTGACGAGGTATCTTCAAGAAAGTCGGCGTGGATTATTGAACAGGTGCAAATATATTGTTGAGATCGGACTACTAAATCTATAATTGGTTAATTAACCGACATATTGTTACGCTCATGGAAACCATTACGTACAAATTGATAACTACAAAAATTAGTGCCACCTTAATGCATAGACTTATGTTTGTATCAAAGTCCATATGTTAAAATGCAAAAAAAAAACTTTTTCGGCTGACAAATGTTGGCCTACTGCACTGCATTGCAAAATATTTGTGTAAACATAATTGATTCGTTGCCATTCGGCAGCGTCTCCCACGACTCAGCTCAGCGCCGCGGAATTCGCTCTCGTTTGTAATTGTGCGTGTCTGCCACGCCTGCAATAATTCTTGAATTGCTGATAATCAATTTAAAATTGCAACGACAACAACTTGTTGACTAGCAACACGTAAACGTGCTGTTCCGTTCGCTCGACCGTTTAGCTGTCACTTGCCACAACTTGACGGATGTGTGATTGTTCACATTAGAGTGGTTCGCACAAGATTTATAGCTGCGTCAAATTATAATTTCTAAACGCTTGCAAAATAACAGTATTTTGTTGTACAAAATTGCACCGTTATTTGTGGTTTTGAAAATAATTTAGAAATTTTTTTTTTGTTTTTATTTTGATATTTTGCTAAAGACAGCTCCACCCTTCTTTTGCCATTTTCATTCATTCATACAGACATTCGCATATATTTGCACGTATGTATACTTATATTCATTATTATGCACATATTTACATATTGAGTATTTTTGCGTGCGTGCACATATTCCAGTGCAATATGATCAATCACCCATTGTCGATCGCTTGGCTCATTGCCCGATCCATGTAAATGGCTAAATGACGACCGACGGTTGACTAATTTTACATGCATACATATAAACACATACACACGTGAGGGACTTACGAGCGGCTTATATTATCTTATTTGCCAAGCAATTTGACAATTTGCGATTATTTTGCATTAAATAGCTGACAGTTAGCATTTTGTTTAGATTTATCATTAGCGTTTTTCAAGTGGTTGTTATTATTGTTGACAGTTTCACAAGTGTAGCGTTTAAAGTGATTTGTTTCTAAACGTGAGTTATTAAGCTTTGTCAGCTTTTTTATCTCAAATGTCATGTATTTTTATGTATTAAATATTTCTATTTGTCCAATCGTTTGAAATAGTTGGTAAATTTTGGATTTAGGCTTGTGAAAAATACCTCATTTAGTTGTGGGAAAATGAGGCATTCCTAGGCGATTAATTTTTTGGGGGGAATACCGAAAACTAATGGTGTTAAATCATACGACCCAAGTCACCAATCCTGTTCAGCAAAACGAGAGCGTACTCAACTTGGAAATGTCTGCAGTAAAGAAAAGTATTTCACGGGCAACTTCAGCAAAAAAATCTGGGTTATCATCGATTACAGCCCAAAATCTGTACCAAACAGTGACATTTTGTGGATGCATTTGTTTTGCAACAATCACATGTGGGTTCTCAGAACAACCAAAGTGACAATTTTTTTCAATTGAAAACCCCATCAAGGTGGGAAAAGTGCCTCACCACCTACTGTACAATTTTTTAACCTAGCGTCCCCTGGTGTCTATATATCCACTGGTATGTTAGAATCTGCTATCTTTATCGATTGTCCAGTGAGAATTTCATGACATTTCATTGATTAGAAGTGAAGTTATTGCATTTTAAGTAACAGTATGTTTGTGTTATTCGAAGGACGATTACCAAAAATCATATTTTAACCATTAACCACTCCCCATACTCAATTGATATGGCATCGTGCGACTTCTTCCTTTTCGGAAAAATGCATTTGCCCATGAAAGGAAAACGTTATGCAGACATAGAGTCCATTCAAAAGGCGTGCATCGGCATACTGGTGGCCATACCTGCCAACGAGTGAGAGAGCCCCAAACCCAGATAATCCCAGCTGTTTCTAATGAAGAAGTGCGAGAAGCATGCAAACGGTTGAATCCATCTAAAACTCCGGGACCAGATGGAATTCCGAATAAAGTATTAAAAACAGCGATTGCTAGAAACGTAGACCCCTTTCGAACTATGTATAATACATGCATCCAGGAAGTCCGCTTTCCCACCATATGGAAAAGGCAAAACCTGATACTATTGCCGAAAACTAACAAACCAATGACCGAACCGTCCCACTTCCGGCCCCTTTGCATGCTAGACTCCGCTGGAAAAATCCTGGAGCGGATCATATACCAACGGCTAAATAAGGCAATTGACGATGCCGGTGGGTTATCACCAAACCAATTCGGATTCAGAAAGGCAAGATCCACAATTGCAGCTGTAAATTTAGCAAAGCCCCTGGCTGAACGAGCTATAAGCGGGAAAAGATGGAAAGGTGGCACAATGCAGTACTGTATGGTCGTAACCCTGGATGTAAAGAATGCCTTTAACCCGGCATCCAGGCAAAGTATATTGAGCGCACTAAAAAGCTTCTCCGTGCCTCTATACCTTTACAACATAATAGTAAGCTATTTCAAGGATAGAACTTTGAGCTACAACACAAATAAAGTCTAAAAAATATAAAGTCTCTGGTGGAGTACCCCAAGGATCTTTTCTTGAGCCGCTACTATGGAACGTCATGTACGATGGAGTACTGCGACTGAAAGTATCCAAAAACGTGCGCAGACGATATCGCTGTTGTGGTTATAGCAAAACATATATACGATATAGTTTCGATAACCAACAGAACAATAGAGTTAATAAGCGATTGGCTCGAAACTAACGGACTGAACTTAGCGGAGAGCAAGACGGAAGCGGTACTCATTACTGGCAGAAAAGTTCGTGAAATTGCCACGTTCAATATAAAGGGTGTAAGCATCACGACACAACCGGCAATTAAATACCTGGGAATCATACTTGATGCAAGGATGTCCTTTAAGGAACACGTAGCGTACACAGGCGAAAAAGCTACAAAAGTGTGCAGAGCTTTGACCCGGTTAATGCTCAATACCCGTGGGCCAAAGCAAAATAGAAGACGACTATTAACTGGTGTACTAAAGTCAGTCGCGCTGTACGGCGTCCAGGTATGGGGAAAAGCTCTAGAAGTTAAATCATATCGCCGTGGTCTTTTTTCGATATATGCCACTTGCGCGCTAAGAGTATGTTCTGCGTTCCGCACAGTATCGGAAGATGCTGCCCTAGTTATTGCAGGCTTACACCCTTTAGACCTTCTGGCCAAAGAGATTCAATGCTGTACAAATGACAGGTTATCGCACAATACATCAAAAGAAATAGCAAGGGCAGAGACAGTAGATCAATGGCAAAAACGCTGGGAGGAAAGCGGTAACGGGCGGTGGACATTCCGACTGATCCCCAATGTCGAACCATGGTTAAATAGACCACACGGTGAGGTAGATTTCCATCTAACTCAAATTCTCACAGGACATGGGTGCTTCAAAGCATATTTAAAACGATTCGGGCACGAAAATAACGACACATGTGATTATTGCGGAGGCGATACCGTCGAAAATGTGGAATACACATTCTTCTATTGCCCAAAATATAATCATGAGAGGCAACACTTAAAAAATGCGTTCGGTGTAGACCCAACTCCCGACAACTTCGTAAGCCAAATTGTCGAATCGGAAGAGAAGTGGAAAGCTGCTTGTGAAGTAGCAGCCAGGGTTATGAAATCCCAACGTGCCAGCGAACAGCGGCGGAGAAGAGAGCTGTTAAATGTAACGGACAACCACGACTCAAACACACAAACATTGACGTTACGGGAAGGGTTGGCGACGAACAATGTACGAGGGGGGTTATCAGACCAACAGAGGTGGGGCCAAGTAAATGCAACTTGCAACTGAATGCATTTTGACCATCCCGTACGCTTGAGTGTCACTCAACCATACTCCCGACGTAATACTTGACGAACGAGTAAAAACACTCGTTCGGCATGCTTTTGGACCGTGAAAAAGGCTGTATTGGATGAAAACACTCCAACTCTGAAAGTATTCGACACAGTAACCGCCGGGCAAAGCTGAAGAAGAGGAAGACCTTCATTTCGTTGGAGAGATTAGGTGAAGAAGGATCATCTGGCAACACTTGGTATCTCGAATTGCCGCCAAATTGCTAAAGGAAGAAACGTTGGCGCAGATTTGTTATTAGGCTATGGTTTCTAGCGAAAAATTTGCACTTTACATTCTTAAAGAACTAAAATTATTATCAAATATCTTCCGTACAAAATACTAAGAAGGTCGTTTGAAAATTTTCAGCCGTTCCGTAGCAAAAGCATTTAAGTTTTAGGAACCCTACTATGGTGCTAAGTTAAAAGATTCCTACAAAAACGTGGTTATTTCCAAAACTATTTACCACTTCGCGGAATACTTTTAAATGTTTGTTCATTCGATATATTTGAAACTCACAAGCGGTTAATCTACCAAAAAAACCCAAAAGTGTTTATTTTTATATTGCAGAATCGCTTAGCTATTTTGAATTAGTAATAAAACAAACAACAAAACACTTGAGTAAGCAAACTTTTCAAAAGCCACATACATACATACATATATACATACATACTTATACGCACGTATTCCCTTGATTATGGTTTATTGCTGGGCACTTAATGTATTTTAATTGCAATAGAACTGCTGAAATGCCTTTGGCGTTATGTCACACAAACAATTTACTATACAAAAAAAAAAAAACAATGATCGACTGAGTAAAAATTATCGCACATAAAAAGTACCAACATAAAATACATACTTATGTATGACGAAAACTCACTCGGTCACTTGCTATTAAATTCCAAAATTTAATATGCCAAATTAGTAGGCACCACCCAAAATTTTTTTTGTTTGTCAATTCACTACAATTCCACTGATATTCAAATCACTAATTATGCTTTAAATGCTTTAAATACATTTTTATTTGCTCGTTAAACAATTATGCGCATAAAAAATGTTCACAAGCTTTCATGAGCGCTCGGCAGGGGAAGGTTTTGTTGGCATTGAACATGTTCAGCATTAAAATTTTTGTTTTTTCTATTCTAATTACTTAAGTATACACAGACTGTATTCTGTCTACTATTTTTTATTGCTTTGCCAGTTGCAGAGCTGCTAACTTTATCAGGGGTATCATAAATAATGCCTCGTATGTCGTCGAAAAATATGCCACGGTTTCTAGAATAAATAGTGGCGCTCGCCTAATTGGTGAATCTAACGTTCAATTAATTTTGTGGCTTAACTTATGGCTAATTGACACTATAAGCGGTAAATGGACTACTATATGTATATACATACATACATACATAAGTACCTAAAATTATGTCATAGAAGTGTGACATCTGTCAAAAAATGTGAAGGTTTGGCAAAACCTCGATAATGGAAAAAATACTGTCAACATAAGCTTATTTTTTGATCTGTTTTGACGTGGGTTTCTCGCCTTCGGTCCTATTTGGCCACGATTTTTGGCCAATTGACCGTCTGTTTCCGGATCGTAAGAATATATTCGAGACTTATCGTCAATAATCATACGTTTTACATAGGTTGCCCATATATATTTTTGGACTAGGCAATACTAAGTGTTGCCAGGTGCAATCTGACATTCCCATTGGAAAGTTTGACGTTTTTTTTTGCATAACATCACTCCCGAACGTTTTGTCATTTAATCGTGAATTGTTTTATTTACAGGGAATTAAAAAATTCATCTCGGCTAAAAAATGGAATTAACTCGTGAACATTTTCGTGCGATCATTTTTCACAATTTTCGACGTGGATTATCACGGCAAGAGTGCACTGATGAACTAAAATCTTTGTATGGTTATGAAGCACCATCCTATAGCACTGTGAAAAACTGTTACAACGAATTCAATCGTGGCCGACGCTCGCTCAAAGACGAATTCCGTGAAGGTCGTCCAAAAACAGCCGTTGAGCTAGAAAACATCGATGCCGTACGTGAACTGATAATGCAAGACCGTCATGTAACACACCTTCAGATAGAGGCATGCCTATGCATTTCTCCCACCAGCATACATTCGATATTGCATGAACACCTGGCCGTAAAAAAGGTTTGTTTTCGTTGGATCCCGCACAATTTGACAATCGCTCAAAAAAAAAGGGTCGTGTGGATTGGTGTAAAGAAATGCTGAAAAAATACGATCGTGGTGCTTCAAAAGACGTTTATAAGATCGTCACAGGTGACGAATCATGGATATATGCGTATGAGCCCGAAACAAAACAGCAATCGGGCCGTGTGGGTCTTCCAAGACGAGCCCAATCCAACGAAAAAAAAAAAAAT
>JAPZAG010002651.1:0-15137 GCA_027475135.1 Bactrocera correcta | reverse complement strand
TACACCAGTTATTTGAAGCATTTCGAAATCGATTTCTTAATGCATATATACAAGAAAATCGACTTTATACCTAAATATAAGATTACGGAATTCTTCCAAATATACTGTCGTTATGCCGCCAAGGCTTTATATCAACTTCAATATCTTATAGAAGGATAATTAACTTAAATATGTTAAACTAATTATTGGAAGCATTTCGATATCGATTGCTAAATGTGTATATACAACAAAATCGACTTTATACCTAAATATAATTTACGGAATTCTTCCAAATGCTACTGCCGTTATGCCGCTTAGGCTTTATAGTTAACTTCAGTACGTTAAAGAAGGTTAATTAACTTAAATATGTTAAACTAATGATTTGAAGCATTTCGATATCGATTGCTAAATGCGCATATACAAGAAAATCGACTTTATACCTAAATATAAGATTACGGAATTCTTCCAAATGCACTGCCGTTATGCCGCCATGGCTTTATGTCAACTTCAGTTCGTTAAAGAAGGTTAATTAACTTAAATATGTTAAACTAATTATTTGAAGCATTTCGATATCGATTGCTAAATGCGTATATACAAGAAAATCGACTTTATACCTAAATATAAGATTACGGAATTCTTCTAAATGCACTGCCGTTATGCCGTTATGGCTTTATGTAACTTCAGTTCGTTAAAGAAGGTTAATTAACTTAAATATGTTAAACTAATTATTTGAAGCATTTCGATATCGATTGCTAAATGCTATATACAAGAAAATCAAACTTTATACCTAAATATAAGATTACGGAATTCTTCCAAATGCTACTGCCGTTATGCCGCCAAGGCTTTATGTCAACTTCAGTATCGTTAAAGAAGGTTAATTAACTTAAATATGTTAAACTAATGATTTGAAGATTTCGATATCGATTGCTAAATGTGCATCATACAACAAAATCGACTTTATACCTAAATATAAGTTTACGGAATTCTTCTAAATGCACTGCCGTTATGCCGCCATGGCTTTATGTTAACTTCAGTGCGTTAAAGAAGCTTTATTAACTTAAATATGTTAAACTAATATTTGAAGATTTTCGAAATCGATTGCTAAATGCATATATACAACAAAATCGACTTTATACCTAAATTAAGATTACGGAATTCTTCCAAATGCACTGCCGTTATGCCGCCAAGGCTTTATGTAACTTCATACTTAAGAAGGTAATTAACTTAAATATGTTAAACTAATATTGGAAGCATTTCGATATCGATTGCTAAATGGCAATACAAGAAAATCGACTTTATACCTAAATATAATTACGGAATTCTTCTAAATGCACTGCCGTTAGCCGCCATGGCTTTATGTTAACTTCAGTCGTTAAGAAGTTTATTAACTTAAATATGTTAAACTAATATTTGAAGATTTCGAATCGATGCTAAATGCATATATACAACAAAATCGACTTTATACCTAATTTAAGATTACGGAATTCTTCCAAATGCACTGCCGTTATACCGTATGGCTTTTGTAACTTCAGTAGTTAAAGAGGGTTAATTAACTTAAATATGTTAAACTATGATTTGAAGCATTTTTAATCGATTGCTAAATGCGATATACAAGAAAATCGACTTTATACCTAAATATAAGATAACGGAATTTTTCAAATGCACTGCCGTTATGCCGTTATGGCTTTATGTTAACTTCAGTTCGTTTAAGAAGGTTTATTAACTTAATATTTAACAGATTTGAAGCATTTCGAATCGATTTAAATGCATATATACAAGAAAATCGACTTTTACCTAAATATAAGATTACGGAATTTTTCAAATGACTGCGTTATGCCGCAAGGCTTTATTAACTTCAGTTCATTTAAGAAGGTTTATTAACTTAGATATGTTACACCAGTTATTTGAAGCATTTCCAAATCGATTTCTTAATGCATATATACAAGAAAATCGACTTTTTACCTAAATATAAGATTACGGAATTCTTCCAAATGTACTGTCGTTATGCCGCCAAGGCTTTATATCAACTTCGATATGTTAAAAAAGGTTAATTAACTTAAATATGTTAAACTATTGATTTGAAGCATTTAGATACCGATTGCTAAATGTGAATATACAAAAAATCGAATTCATAGCTAAATATAAGACTACGGAATTCTTCTACATGCACTGCCGTTATGCCGCCATGGCTTTGTGTTAACTTCAGTGCGTTAAGTAGGCTTGTTAACTTAAATATGTTAAACTAATGATTTGAGGCATTTTGATATCGATTGCTAAATGTGTATATACAAGAAAATCGACTTCATACCTAAATATAAGATTGCGGATTTCTTCTAAATGAAATGCCGTTATGGCTTTATGTGAATTTCGGTTCGTTAATGAAGGTTTATTAACTTAAATATGTTAAACTAATGATTTGAAGATTTTCGAAATCGATTGCTTAATGCATATATACAAGAAAATCTTCTTTATAATTAAATATAAGATTACGGAATTCTTCCAAATGTACTGTCGTTATGCCGCCATGGCTTTGTATCACCTTCAATGCGCTAAAGAAGGTTAATTAACTTAAATATGTTAAACTAATGATTTGAAGCATTTCGATATCGATTGCTAAATGTGTATATACAACAAAATCGACTTTATACCTAAATATAAGATTACGAAATTCTCCCAAATGCACTGCGTTATACCGTTATGGCTTTATGTAAACTTCAGTAAGATAAAGAAGGTTAATTAACTTAAGTATGTTAAACTAATGATTTGAAGCATTTCGATATCGATTGCTAAATGCTTGTATACAAGAAAATCGGCTTTATACCTAAATATAAGATTACTGAATTATTCCAAATGTACTGTGGTTATGCCGCCATGGATTTATGCAATCTTCAGTTCGTTAAAGAAGGTTTATTAACTTAAATATGTTAAACTAATGATTTGACGCATTTCGATATCGATTGCTTAATGTGTATATACAAGAAGACCGCCTTTATACCCAAATATATGATAACGGAATTCTTCTAAATGCACTGCCGTTATGCCGTTAAGGCTTTTGTAGACTTCAGTAAGATAAAGAGGGTTAATTAGCTTAAATATGTTAAACTAATGATTTGAAGATTTTCGATATCGATTACTAAATCTGTAGATACAAGAAATATAAAATAATATCATTACGGATTTCTTCTAAATGCACTGCCGTTATACCGCCATGGCTTTATGTAGACTTCAGTAAGCTTAAAAAAGTTTTTTAACTTAAATATGTTAAACTAATGATTTCAGGCATTTCGATATCGATTGCTAAATGCTTGTGTTATTTGTATGAATTCCGTAATCATATATCTAGGTAAAAAGTCGATTTTTTTGTATATACACATTTAGCAGTCGATATCGAAATGCTTCAAATCGGCAGTACATTTGGAAGAATTCCGTAATTTTATATTTGATTTGGCAACCGATATCTTACTGAAGTCTACAAAAGCCTTAACGGCATAACGGCAGTGCATTTAGAAGAATTCCGTTATCTTATATTTAGGTATAAAGTCGATTTTCTTGTATATACTCATTTATCAATCGATATCGAAATGCTTCAAATCATTAGTTTAATATATTTAAGTTAATAAAGCTTCTTTAATGCAATGAAAGTAACACAAAGCCATGGCGGCTTAACGGCAGTGCATGTAGAAGAATTCCGTAATCTTATATTTAGGTATAAAGTCGATTTTCTTGTATATACACATTTAGCAATCGATATCGAAATGCTTCAAATCATTAGTTTAGTATATTTAAGTTAATAAACCTTCTTTAATGCACTGAAGTCTTCATAAAGCCTTAACGGCATTACTGCAGTGCATTTAGAAGAAATCCGTATTCTTATATTTAGGTATAAAGACGATTTTCTTGTATTTACATATTATAGCAATCGATATCGAAATGCTTCAAATCATTAGTTTAACATATTCAAGTTAATTAACCCTCTCTGCCTTACTGAAGTCTACATAAAGCCTTAACGGCACAACGGCAGTGCATTTAGAAGAATTCCGTTATCTTATATTTAGGTATAAATTTGATTTTCTTGTATGCACACATTTAGCAAGCGATATCGAAATGCTTCAAATTATTAGTTTAACATATTTAAATTAATTAACCTTCTTTAACGTATTGAAGTTGATATAAAGCCATGGCGGCATAACGGCAGTGCATTTAGAAGAATTTCGTAATCTTATATTTAGGTAAAATTCGATTTTCTTGTATATACACATTAAGCAATCGATAACGAAATGTTCAAATCGATAGTTTAAATATTAAGGTTATTAACCTTCTTTATCTTACTGAAGTTTACATAAGGCCATAACGGTATAACGGCGGTGCATTTGAAGAATTCCGTAATCTTATATTAAGGAAAAATCGATTTTTTAAATATCACATTAAGCAACGATACCGAAATGCTTCAAATCATTAGTTTAACATATTTAAGTTAATTAACCCTCTCACTTATGAAGTTAAAAGCTTTACGGCATAACGGCAGTCATTTGAAGAATTCCGTAATCTTATTTTGGTATAAATCGATTTTCTTTATATACCATTTACAACGATATCGAAATGCTTCAAATCATTAGTTTAAATATTAAAGTTAATAAACTTCTTTAACATGAAAATAAATAAAGCATGGCGGCATAACGGCAGTGCATTAGAAGAATTCCGTAATCTTATATTTAGGTATAAATCGATTTTCTTGTATATACACATTTAGCAATCGATACGAATGCTTCAATCATAGTTTAAATATTTAAGTAAAAACCTTCTTTATCACTGAAGTTTCATAAAGCCTTAACGGTATAACTCGGGCATTTGAAGAATTCCGTATTCTTATATAGGAAAAAGTCGATTTTGTTATATCGCATTTAGCAATCGAATGAAATGCTTCAAATCATTAGTTTAACATATTAAGTTAATTAACCCTCTCTGTCTTACTGAAGTCAACATAAAGCCTTAACGGCATAACGGCAGTGCATTTAGAAGAATTCCGTATCTTACATTTAGGTATAAATTTGATTTTCTTGTATGTACCATTTAAACGATATCGAAATGCTTCAAATATTAGTTTAAATATTTAAGTTAATTAACCTTCTTTAACGTTTGAAGTTGATATAAAGCCATGGCGGCATAACGGCAGTGCATTTAGAAGAATTCGTAATCTTATATTTAGGTAAAATTCGATTTTCTTGTATATACACATTGCAATGAAGAATGTTTCAAATCGTTATTTAACAATTAAAGGTTATTCTTCTTTATCTTACAAGTTTACAAAAGCCAAACGGTATAACATATTTGGAAGAAATCCGTAATCTTATTTAAGGTAAAAATTCATTTTTTTTATAACACATTAGCGCATATCGAAATGCTTAAATCATTAGTTTAACATATTTAATTTTCTTTTTAACGTATTGAAGTGATATAAAGCCATGGCGGCATAACTAGTACATTTGGAAGAATTCCGTAATCTTATGTTATGATAAATTCGATTTTCTTTTTATACATTAAGCAAGCGATATCGAAATGCTTCAAATCATTAGTTTAACATATTTAAGTTAATTAACCTTCTTTAACTATTGAAGTTGATATAAAGCCATGGCGGCATAACGGCAGTGCATTTAGAAGAATTTCGTAATCTTATATTTAGGTATAAATTCGATTTTCTTGAATATACACATTAAGCAATCGATAACGAAATGTTTCAAATCGATAGTTTAACATATTAAAGGTTATTAACCCTCTCTGTCTTACTGAAGTTTACATAAAGCCATAACGGTATAACGGCAGTGCATTTGGAAGAATTCCGTAATCTTATATTAAGGTAAAAATTCGATTTTCTTTTATATACACATTAAGCAAGCGATATCGCAATGCTTCAAATCATTAGTTTAACATATTTAAGTTAATTAACCTTCTTTAACGTATTGAAGTTGAAATAAAACCATGGCGGCATAACGACAGTGCATTTAGAAGAATTCTATAATCTCATATTTCGGTATAAAGTCAATTTTCTTGTATATACACATTTAGCAATAGCATATTTAGGTTAATTAACCTTCTTTAACGTATTGAAGTTGATATAAATCCATGGCGGCATAACGGCAGTGCATTTAGAAGAATTTTATAATCTCATATTTAGGTATAAAGTCGATTTTCTTGTATATACACATTTAGCTATCGATATCGAAATGCTTCAAATCATTAGTTTAACATATTAAGTTAATAAACATTTTTTAGCTTAATGAGGTCTACATAAAGCCTTAACGGTATAACGGCAGTGCATTTAGAAGAAATCCGTAATGTTATAATTTTATATTTAGGTATAAAGTCGATTTTCTTGTATTTACACATATAGCAGTCGATATCGAAATGCTTCAAACCATTAGTTTAACATATTTAAAATAATTAACCTTCTTTAACGTATTGAAGTTGATACAAAGCCATGGCGGCATAACGACAGTACATTTGGAAGATTTCCCTAATCTTATATTTAGGTATAAAGTCGATTTTCTTGAGTATACACATTTAGCAATCGATATCGAAATGCTTCAAATCATAATATTAATATATTTAAGCTAATAAAGCTTCTTTAACGCACTGAAGTTAACATAAAGCTATGGCGGCATAACGGCAGTGTATATAGAAGAATTCCGTAATCTTATATTTAGGTATAAAGTCGATTTTGTTGTAAATACACATTTAGCAATCGATATCGAAATGCTTCAAATCATTAGTTTAACATATTTAAGTTAATTAACCTTCTTTAACGTATTGAAGTTGATATAAAGCCATGGCGGCATAACGACAGTACATTTGGAAGAATTCCGTAATCTTATGTTAAGGTATAAATTCGATTTTCTTTTATATACACATTAAGCAAGCGATATCGAAATGCTTCAAATCATTAGTTTAACATATTTAAGTTAATTAACCTTCTTTAACGTATTGAAGTTGATATAAAGCCATGGTGGCATAACGACAGTACATTTGGGTGAATTCCGTAATCCTTTATTTAGGTACAAAATCGATTTTCTTGTATATACACATTTAGCAATCGATATCGAAATGCTTCAGCTCACAAGTTTAACATATTTAAATTAATAAACCTTCTTTAACGATCTGAAGTGGGCATATAGCCATGGCGGCATAACGGCAGTGCATATAGAAGAATTCCATAAACTTATATTTAGATATATAGTCGATTTTCTTGTAAATACACATTTAGCTATCGATATCGAAATGCTTCAAATCATTAGTTAAACATACTAAGTTAATAAACATTTTTTAGCTTACTGAAGTCTACATAAAGCCTTAACGGTATAACGGCAGTGCATTTAGAAGAATTCCGTAATGTTATAATTTTATATTTAGGTATAAAGTCGATTTTCTTGTATTTACAAATATAGCAGTCGATATCGAAATGCTTCAAACCATTAGTTTAACATATTTAAAATAATTAACCTTCTTTAAGTATTGAAGTTGATACAAAGCCATGGCGGCATAACGACAGTACATTTGGAAGATTTCCCAGTGTATATAGAAGAATTCCGTAATCTTATATTTAGGTATAAAGTCGATTTTGTTGTATATTTAAGTTAAGCAAACTACTTTAACTTATTGAAGGAGATACAAAGCCATGGCGGCTTAACGACAGTACATTTGGAAGAATTCCCTAATCTTATAATTAGGTATAAAGTCGAATTTCATGTATATACACATTTAGCAATCGATATCGAAATGCTTCAAACCATTAGCTTAACATATTTAAAATAATTAACCTTCTTTAACGTATTGAAGATGATACAAAGCCATGGCGGCATAACGACAGTACATTTGGAAAAATTCCGTAATCTTATGTTAAGGTATAAATTCGATTTTCTTGTATTTACACATTTAGCAATCGATATCGAGATGCTTCAAACCATTAGCTTAACATATTTAAGTTAATAAACATTCTTTAACGCACTGAAGTCTACATAAAGCCTTAACGGTATAACTGCACTGCATTTAGAAGAATTCCGTTATCTTATATTTAGGTATAAATTCGACTTTCTTGTATATACTCATTTAGCAAGCGATATCGAAATGCTTCAAATCATTAGTTTAACATTTTTAAAAGTTAATTAACCTTCTTTAACGTATTGAAGTTGATAAAATAGCCATGGCGGCATAACGACAGTACATTTGGAAGAATTCCCTAATCTTATAATTATGTATAAATCCGAATTTCTTGTATAAACACATTTAGCAATCGATATCGAAATGCTTCAAATCATTAGTTTAACATATTTAAGTTAATTAACCTTCTTTAACGTATTGAAGTTGATACAAAGCCATGGCGGCATAACGACAGTACATTTGGAAGAATTCCCTAATCTTATATTTAGGTATAAAGTCGATTTTCTTGTATATACACATTTAGCAATCGATATCGAGATGCTTCAAATCATTAGTTTAACATATTTAAGTTAATAAACCTTCTTTAACGCACTGAAGTCTACATAAAGCCTTAACGGTATAACTGCACTGCATTTAGAAGAATTCCGTTATCTTATATTTAGGTATAAATTCGACTTTCTTGTATATACTCATTTAGCAAGCGATATCGAATGCTTCAAATCATTAGTTTAACATATTTAAGTTAATTACCTTCTTTAACGTAATGAAGGTGATATAAAGCCATGGCAGCATAACGCAGTGCATTTAGAAGAATTCCGTAATCTTATATTTAGGTATAGAGTCGATTTTGTTGTATATACGCATTTAGCAATCGATATCGAAATGCTTCAAATCATTAGTTTAACATATTTAAGTTAATTAACCTTCTTTAACGTATTGAAGTTGATATAAAGCCATGGCGGCATAACGACAGTACATTTGGAAGAATTCCGTAATCTTATAATTATGGTATAAATCGATTTTCTTGTATAACACATTTAGCAATCGATATCGAAATGCTTCAAATCATTAGTTTAACATTTTTAAAAGTTAATTAACCTTCTTTAACGTATTGAAGTTGATATAAAGCCATGGCGGCATAACGACAGTGCATTTGGAAGAATTCCCTAATCTTATATTTAGGTATAAAGTCGATTTTCTTGATATACACATTTAGCAATCGATATCGAGATGCTTCAAATCATTAGTTTAACATATTTAAGTTAATAAACCTTCTTTAACGCACTGAAGTCTACATAAAGCCTTAACGGTATAACTGCACTGCATTTAGAAGAATTCCGTTATCTTATATTTAGGTATAAATTCGACTTTCTTGTATATACTCATTTAGCAAGCGATATCGAAATGCTTCAAATCATTAGTTTAACATATTTAAGTTAATTGACCTTCTTTAACGTAATGAAGGTGATATAAAGCCATGGCAGCATAACGACAGTGCATTTAGAAGAATTCCGTAATCTTATATTTAGGTATAGAGTCGATTTTGTTGTATATACGCATTTAGCAATCGACATCGAAATGCTTCAAATCATTAGTTTAACATATTTAAGTTAATTAACCTTCTTTAACGTATTGAAGTTGATATAAAGCCATGGCGGCATAACGACAGTACATTTGGAAGAATTCCGTAATCTTATGTTAAGGTATAAATTCGATTTTCTTGTATTTACACATTTAGCAATCGATATCGAAATGCTTCAAACCATTAGCTTAACATATTTAAGTTAATAAACCTTCTTTAACGATTGAAGTGGGCACATAGCCATGGCGGCATAAGGGCAGTGCAAGTGGAAGAATTACATAATCTTATATTTAGGTATAGAGTCGATTATCTTGAAATACACATTTAGCTATCGATATCGAAATGCTTCAAATCATTAGTTAAACATACTAAGTTAATAAACATTTTTTAGCACTGAAGTCTACATAAAGTCTTAACGGTATAACGGCAGTGCATTTAGAAGAATTCCGTTTATTTTTTATATTTAGGTATAAAGTCGATTTTCTTGTCTTTACACATATAGCAGCGATATCGAAATGCTTCAAACCATTAGCTTAACATATTTAAACTAATTAACCTTCTTTAACGTATTGAAGTTGATACAAAGCCATGGCGGCATAACGACAGTACATTTGGAAGAATTCCGTAATCTTATATTTAGGTATAAAGTCGATTTTCTTGAGTATACACATTTAGCAATCGATATCGAGATTCTTCAAATCATTAGTTTAACATATTTAAGTTAATAAACCTTCTTTAACGCACTGAAGTCTACATAAAGCCTTAACGGTATAACTGCACTGCATTAAGGAGAATTCCGTTATCTTATATTTTGGTATAAATTCGACTTTCTTGTATATACTCCTTTAGCAAGCGATATCGAAATGCTTCAAATCATTAGTTTAAAATATTTAAGTTAATTGACCTTCTTTAACGTAATGAAGGTGATATAAAGCCATGGCGGCATAACGACAGTGCATTTAGAACAATTCCGTAATCTTATATTTAGGTATAGAGTCGATTTTGTTGTATATACGAATTTAGCAATCGACATCGAAATGCTTCAAATCATTAGTTTAACATATTTAAGTTAATTAACCTTCTTTAACGTATTGAAGTGGATATAAAGCCATGGCGGCATAGCGGCAGTGCATTTAGAAGAATTCCGTAATCTCACATTTAGGTATAAAGTCGATTTTCTTGTATATACACATTTAGCAATCGATATCGAAATGCTTCAAATCATTAGTTTAACACATTTAAGTTAATTAACCTTCTTTAAGGCACTGATGTCTACATAAAGCCTTAGCGGTATAACTGCACAGCATTTAGAAGAATTCCGTTATCATATATTTAAGTATAAATTCGACTTTCTTGTATATACTCATTTAGCAAGCGATATCGAAATGCTTCAAATTATTAGTTTCACATATTTAAGTTAATTAACCTTCTATAACGTATTGAAGTTGATATATAGCCATGGCGGCATAACGGCAGTACAGTTGGAAGAATTCCGTAATCTTATAATTAGGTATTAATTCGATTTTCTTGTATATACACATTTAGCAATCGATATCGAAATGCTTCAAACCATTAGTTTAACATATTTAAAATAATTAACCTTCTTTAACGTATTGAAGTTGATACAAAGCCATGGCGGCACAACGACAGTACATTTGGAAGAATTCCCTAATCTTATATTTAGGTATAA
Organism: Bactrocera correcta; assembly: GCA_027475135.1. Lineage (NCBI taxonomy): Eukaryota > Metazoa > Arthropoda > Insecta > Diptera > Tephritidae > Bactrocera > Bactrocera correcta. The sequence continues at coordinate 3,954 of JAPZAG010002651.1, read as the reverse complement.
AGTCGGTTTTCTTGTATATACACATTTAGCAATCGATAACGAAATGTTTCAAATCATTAGTTTAACATATTTAAGTTAATTAACCTTCTTTATCTTACTGAAGTTTACATAAAGCCATAACGGTATAACGGCAGTGCATGTAGAAGAATTCCGCAATCTTATATTTAGGTATATAGTCGATTTTCTTGAGTATACACATTTAGCAATCGATATCGAGATGCTTCAAATCACTAGTTTAACATATTTAAGTTAATAAATCTTCTCTAACGCACTGAAGTCTACATAAAGCCTTAACGGTATAACTGCACAGCATTTAGAAGAATTCCGTTATCATATATTTAGGTATAAATTCGACTTTCTTGTAAACGCTCATTTAGCAAGCGATATCGAAATGCTTAAAACTATTAGTTTAACATATTTAAGTTAATTAACCTTCTTCAACGTATTGAAGTTGATATATAGCCATGGCGGCATAACGACAGTACATGTGGAAGAATTCCGTAATCTTATATTTATGTATAAAGTCGATTTTCTTGTATATACTCATTTAGCAATCGATATCGAAATGCTTCAAATCATTAGTTTAACATATTTAAGTTAATTAACCCTCTCTATCTTACTGAAGTCTACGAAAGCCTTAACGGCATAACGTCTGTGCATTTAGAAGAATTCCGTAATCTTATATTTAGGTATAAAGTCGATTTTCTTGTATATACACATTTATCAATCGATATCGAAAGGCTTCAAATCATTAGTTAAATATATTAAAGTAAATAAAGCTTCTTTAGCGCACTGAAAATAACATAAAGCCATGGCGGCATAACGGCAGTGCATGTAGAAGAATTCCGTAATCTTATATTTAGGTATAAAGTCGATTTTCTTGTATATACACATTTAGCAATCGATATCGAAATGCTTCAAATCATTAGTTTAACATATTTAAGTTAATAAACCTTCTTTAATGCGCTGAAGTCTTCATAAAGCCTTAACGGTATAACTGCAGCGCATTTAGAAGAATTCCGTATTCTTATATTTAGGTATAAAGTCGATTTTTTTGTATTTACATATTAAGCAATCGATATCGAAATGCTTCAAATCATTAGTTTAACATATTCAAGTTAATTAACCCTCTCTGTGTTACGGAAGTCTACATAAAGCCTTAACGGCATAACGGCAGTGCATTTAGAAGAATTCCGTAATCTTATATTTAGGTATAAAGTCGATTTTCTTGTATATACTCATTTATCAATCGATATCGAAATGCTTCAAATCATTAGTTTAATATATTTAAGTAAATAAAGCTTCTTTAGCGCACTGAAAATAACATAAAGCCATGGCGGCATAACGGCAGTGCATGTAGAAGAATTCCGTAATCTTATATTTAGGTATAAAGTCGATTTTCTTGTATATACTCATTTATCAATCGATATCGAAATGCTTCAAATCATTAGTTTAATATATTAAAGTAAATAAAGCTTCTTTAGCGCACTGAAAATAACATAAAGCCATGGCGGCATAACGGCAGTGCATGTAGAAAAATTTCCGTAATCTTATATTTAGGTATAAAGTCGATTTTGTTGTATTTACGCATTTAGCAATCGACATCGAAATGCTTCAAATCATTAGTTTAACATATTCAAGTTAATTAACCTTCTTTAACGTATTGAAGTTGATATAAAGCCATGGCGGCATAACGGCAGTGCATTTAGAAGATTTTCGTAATCTTATATTTAGGTATAAATTCGATTTTCTTGTATATACACATTAAGCAATCGATAACGAAATGTTTCAAATCGATAGTTTAACATATTTAAGGTTATTAACCTTCTTTATCTTACTGAAGTTTACATAATGCCATAACGGTATATTAGCAAGCGATATCGAAATGCTTCAAATTATTAGTTTAACATATTTAAGTTAATTAACCTTCTTTAACGTATTGAAGGTGATATAAAGCCATGGCGGCATAACGGCAGTACATGTGGAAGAATTCCGTAATCTTATATTTATGTATAAAGTCGATTTTCTTGTATATACTCATTTAGCAATCGATATCGAAATGCTTCAAATCATTAGTTTAACATATTTAATTTAAATTTAAAACCCTCTCTATCTTACTGAAGTCTACGAAAGCCTTAACGGCATAACAGCAGTGCATTTAGAAGAATTCCGTAATCTTATATTTAGGTATAAAGTCGATTTTCTTGTATATACTCATTTATCAATCGATATCGAAGTGCTTCAAATCATTAGGTTAATATATTAAAGAAAAATAAAGCTTCTTTAGCGCACTGAAAATAACAAAAAAGCCATGGCGGCATAACGGCAGTGCATGTAGAAGAATTCCGTAATCTTATATTTAGGTATAAAGTCGATTTTGTTGTATATACGCATTTAGCAATCGACATCGAAATGCTTCAAATCATTAGTTTAACATATTCAAGTTAATTAACCCTCTCTGTCTTACTGAAGTCTACATAAAGCCTTAACGGCATAACGGCAGTGCATTTAGAAGAATTCCGTTATCCTATATTTAGGTATAAATTTGATTTTCTTGTATGTACACATTTAGCAAGTGATATCGAAATGCTTCAAATTATTAGTTTAACATATTTAAGTTAATTAACCTTCTTTAACGTATTGAAGTTGATATAAAGCCATGGCGGCATAACGGCAGTGCATTTAGATGATTTTCGTAATCTTATATTTAGGTATAAATTCGATTTTCTTGTATATACACATTAAGCAATCGATAACGAAATGTTTCAAATCGATAGTTTAACATATTTAAGGTTATTAACCTTCTTTATCTTACTGAAGTTTACATAATGCCATAACGGTATAGCGGCAGTGCATTTGGAAGAATTCCGTAATCTTATATTAAGGTAAAAAGTCGTTTTTGTTGTATATACACATTAAGCAATCGATATCGAAATGCTTCAGCTCATAAGTTTAACATATTTAAGTTAATAAATCTTCTTTAACGATCTGAAGTTGGCATATAGCCATGGCGGCATAACGGCAGTGCATGTAGAAGAATTCCATAATCTCATACTTAGGTATAAGGTCGATTTTCTTGTATATACACATTTAGCTACCGATATCGAAATGCTTCAAATCATTAGTTTAACACATTAAGTTAATAAACGTTTTTTAGCTTACTGAAGTCTACATAGAGCCTTAACGGTATAACGCCAGTGCATTTAGAAAAATTCCGTAATGTTATAATTTTTTATTCAGGTATAAAGTCGATTTTCTTGTATTTACACATTTAGCAATCGATATCGAAATGCTTCAAACCATAAGTTTAACATATTTAAAATAATTAACCTTCTTTAACGTATTGAAGTTGATATAGAACCATGGCGGCATAACGACAGTACATGTGGAAGAATTCCGTAATCTTATATTTATGTATAAAGTCGATTTTCTTGTATATAGATATTTCGCAATCGATATCGAAATGCTTCAAATCATTAGTTTAACATATTTAAGTTAATTAACCTTCTTTAACGTAATGAAGGTGATATAAAGCCATGGCTGCATAACGACAGTGCATGTAGAAGAATTTCGTAATCTTATATTAAGGTATATAGTCGATTTTCTTATATTTACAAATTTAGCAGTCGATATCGAAAATATTCAAATCATTAGTTTAACATATTTAAGTTAATTAACCTTATTTAACGTAATAGAGGTGATATAAAGCCATGGCGACATAACGACAGTGCATTTAGAAGAATTCCGTAATCTTATATTCAGGTATAAAGTTGAATTTCTTGTATATACGCATTTAGCAATCGATATCGAAATGATTCAAATCAATATTTTAACATATTTAAGTTAATTAACCTTCTTTAACGTATTGAAGTTGATATAAAGCCATGGCGGCATAACGACAGTACATTTGGAAGAACTCCGTAATCTTATGTTTAGGTATAAATTCGATTTTCT
>JAPZAG010002650.1:0-15151 GCA_027475135.1 Bactrocera correcta | reverse complement strand
GTAAGAAAAAGAGGATTAATTTACTTAAATTTGTTAAACTCATGATTTGAAGCATTTCGATGTCGATTGCTAAATGCGTATATACAACAAAATCGACTTAATACCTAAATATAAGATTACGGAACTCTTCTAAATGCACTGCCGTTATGCCGTTAAGGCTTTTGTAGACTTCAGTAGAATAAAGAGGGTTAATTATCTTAAATATGTTAAACTCATGATTTGAAGCATTTCGATATCGATTGCTAAATGTGTATATACAAGAAAATCGACATTATACTTAAATATAAGATTACGTAATGCTTCCAAATGTACTGTCGTTATGCCGCCATGGCTTTGTATCACCTTCAATACGTTAAAGAAGGTTTATTAACTTAAATATGTTAAACTCATGATTTGAAGCATTTCGATATCGATTGCTTTATGTGTATATACAAGAAAATCGACATTATACCTAAATATAAGATTACGTAGTTCTTCTAAATGCACTGCCGTTATGCCGTTAAGGCCTTTGTAGACTTCAGTAAGATAAAGAGCGTTAATTAACTTAAATATGTTAAACTAATGATTTGAAGCATTTCGATGTCGATTACTAAATGTGTATGTACAAAAAAATCGACTTTATACCTATATATAAGATAACGGAATTCATATAAATATACTGCCGTTATGGCTCTATGTAAACTTCAGAAAGATAAAGAAGGTTAATTAACTTAAATATGCTAAACCAGTTATTTGAAGCATTTCGATATCGACTGCAAAATGTGTATATACAGAAAAATCGACTTTATGCCTTAATATAGGACTACGGAATTCTTCCAAATGCAGTGCCGTTATGGCTTTATGTCAACTTCAGTTCGCTAAAGGAGGTTTATTAGCTAAAATATGTTAAACCAGTTATCTGAAGCATTTCGATATCGATTGCGAAATGTATATATACATGAAAATCGACTTTATACTTAAATATAAGATTGCGGAATTCTTCCACAGGTACTGTCGTTATGCCGCCATGGCTTTATATCACCTTCATTACGCTTAAGAAGTTTAATTATTTTAAATATGTTAAACTAATGGTTCGAAGCATTTCGATATCTGAATTCCTCTAAATGCACTGCCGTTATGCCGCCATGGCTTTACGCCAACTTCCGTTCGTTAAAGAAGGTTTATTAAATTAAATATTTTAAACTAATGATTTGAAGCATTTCGATCTCGATTGCTAAATGTGTATATATAAGAAAATCGACTTTATACATAAATATAAGATTACGGAATTCTTCTAAATGCACTGCCGTTATGCCGCCATAGCTTTATATCAACTTCAATACGTTAAAGAAGATTAATTAACTTAAATATGTTAAACTAATGATTTGAAGCATTTCGATATCGCTTGCTAAATGTGTATATACAAGAAAATCGAAGTTATACCTAAATAAAGGATAACGGGATTCTTCTAAATGCACTGCCGTTATGCCGCCATGGCTTTATATCAACTTCAATACGTTAAAGAAGATTAATTATCTTAAATATGTTAAACTAATGATTTGAAGCATTTCGATATCGATAACTAAATGTGTATATAAAAAAAAATCGACTTACGGAATTCTTCTACATGCACTGCCGTAATGCCGCCGTGGCTTAATGCCAACTTCAGATCGTTAAAGAAGGTTTATTAACTTAAACATGTTAAGCTAATGAGTTGAAGCATCTCGATATCGATCGCTAAATGTGTATATACAACAAAAGCGACTTTATACCTAAATATAAGATTACGGATTTCTTCCAAGTGCACTGCCGTTATACCGTTATGGCTTTATGTAAACTTCAGTACGTTAAAGAAGCTTAATTAACTTAAATATGTTAAACTAATGATTTGAAGCATTTCGATATCGCTTGCTAAATGTGTACATACAAGAAAATCGACTTTATACCTAAATATAAGATAACGGAATTTTTCTACAGGCACTGCCGTTATGCCGCCATGGCTTTATGCCAACTTCTGTTCGTTAAAGAAGGTTTATTAACTTAAATATGCTAAACTAATGATTTGAAGCATTTCGATATCGCTTGCTAAATGTGTATATACAACAAAATCGACTTTATACCTAAATATAAGATTACGGAATTCTTCTTAATGCACTGTCGTTATACCGTTAAGGCTTCATGTAGACTTCAGTAAGACAAAGAGGATTAATTAACTTAAGTATGTTTAACTTATGATATAAGATTACGGAATTCTTCCAAATGAACTGTCGTTATGCCATCATGGCTTTGTATCACCTTCAATACGTTAAAGAAGGTTAATTATTCTAAATATGTTAAACTAATGGTTTGAAGCATTTCGATATCGATTGCTAAATGTGCAAATACAAGAAAATCGACTTTATACCTAAATATAAAATTATAACATTACGTAGTTCTTCTAAATGCACTGCCGCTATACCGTTAAGGCTTTATGTAGACTTCAGTAAGCTACAAAATGTTTATTAATTTAATATGTTAAACTAATGATTTGAAGCATTTCGATATCGATTGAAAAATGTGTATATACAAGAAAATCGACTTTATGCCTAATATAAAATTGCGGAATTCTTCTACATCCACTGCCGTTATGCCAACTTCAGATCGTGAAAGAAGGTTTATTAACTTAAATATGTTAAACTAATGAGTTGAAGCATTTCGATGTCGATTGGTAAATGCGTATATACAACAAAATCGACTTAATACCTAAATATAAGATTACGGAACTCTTCCAAATGCACTGCCGTTATGCCGTTAAGGCTTTTGTAGATTTCAGTAAGATAAAGAGGGTTAATTTACTTAAATATGTTAAACTAATGATTTGAGGCATTTCAATATCGATTGCTAAATGTGTAAATATAAGAAAATCGAATATATACTTAAATGTAAGATTACGGAATTCTTCTACATGCACTGTCGTTATGCCGCCATGGCTTTATATCTCCTTCATTACGTTAAAGAAAGTTAATTAACTTAAATATGTTAAACTAATGATTTGAAGATTTTCGATATCGATTGCTAAATGTGTATATACAAGAAAATCGACTTTATACCTAAATAAAAGATCACGAAATCCTTCTACATGCACTGCCGTAATACCGCCGTGGCTATATGCCAAATTCAGATGGTTAAAGAAGGTTTACTAATTTAAATATGTTAAATTAATCAGTTGAAGCATCTCGATATCGATTGCTAAATGTGTATATAAAAAAAATCGACTTTATACCTAAATATAAGATTACGGAATTCTTCCAAATGCACTGCCTTTATACCGGCTTTATGTAAACTTCAGTAGGATAAAGAAGGTTAATTAACTTAAGTATGTTAAAGTAATGATTTGAGGCATTTCGATATCGCTTGCTAAATGTGTTGTGAGAACTAAATATTTTTTAGAATTTAGTCCACACAAAGGCCCACCCTATTGTTCACAAGTATGCATACGCAGCGGTAAAATCACGCCACCGCCAGCAACACACGCCATCCCAGCAACACACGCCATCCCAACGCAACAACAGCAAGTATGCATACGCAGCGGTAAAATCACGCCACCGCCAGCAACACACGCCATCCCAGCAACACACGCCATCCCCACGCAACATGTTGCGAAGGTGCTAGCACGCAACACAGGCTTGGTGGGTAGTTAGATGGCGGACGATCAGTCAGTCGGCACGGGACTGTGACAGCGCACACACGTGTTGGGCATCAGACTATGCAGTGAGTTTATCCTCTGGCTAGTCTTGGTACCCTAACTTGTGAACGCCGTATGTTAAGGGTGAGCTCGGTAGTGAGTTTATCCTCTGACCGACTCAACCGTTAACATCGCGGTCGCTAAGGCAGTCTTCCGTGGTCCGGGGTCTTTAAAAGTGACCGTCGCAGTAAAGCCGAACGTCGGCAGAAGCAGCGCGTGGTAAAAGTGGTGATAGCAAGGTCCAGTAAAGCCGAGCGTCGGCAGAGGCAGCGGCGCGTGGTCAACGTAGTGATAGCAAGGTCCAGTACAGCCGAGCGTCGGCAGAGGCAGCAGCGCGTGGTCAACGTAGTGATAGCAAGGTCCAGTACAGCCGAGCGTCGGCAGAGGCAGCAGCGCGTGGTCAACGTAGTGATAGCAAGGTCCAGTACAGCCGAGCGTCGGCAGAGGCAGCAGCGCGTGGTCAACGTAGCGACAGCAAGGCGTAGTGAAGCCTACGCGCGCGTCGGCAGAAGTAGCCGAGCGCAGAAAGCGTAGCACGCGAGAGTGAACGCGTATAGCAGGGCAGCGACAGGGAGGCCCACACGAGCGCCGGCAGAAGCAGCAGCGCGTGGTCGAAGTGGTGGCAGCAAGTCGTCTAGCACCCAGGAGCGCAGCAGAGCGGGGAAACGGTATTGCCCTAGCGGAGCACACCGAACCGTTACCCCAACAGCGCCGTCCTCAGGAGACGTCCTGTGTCGTGGGCTAATATATTATATTAGATATTTAGTTGAGTTGAATAAATAAAGAAACGGTTCGCAGAGGAGCCCCAACATTTACAAATTTATTGTAGCGAACCCTGGACACGGCGAGTATACCTCAGCAATTATCCTTGTAAGAAGCAGGGGCAAAAAAAGCTTCGTTACAATTGGCGCCCGAGCAGGGACCCTGCGGATCGTATATTATCAGGAAAACGACATTTAGTACGGAGATGGCAGATCTCATGTGGTTAGACAACGTGTCCAAGGAGCAACTAATCTCCTTCGCACAGAGTCTGGGAGTTGACCACATAGGCACCACGCGGGAGATTCGTAAGCGCATAACTACATTGGCAGCCAAGGCGCACGGAGCCCCGGAAGTAGAGGAAAAAATTTTAAAAATGGAAGCTGCATAAAAAGCAGGCGAGATCGCTTCACGAGACGAAGGCGATCAGAAGGCAACTTTCCCCACCAGATCAAGACAGAGGGACCGCGAGCACTTTCGCGGAATCATCACGGCTACAGCCGCCACAAATCAACAGGTTACTTCAACAGAACCACATTGTTACATTCGCACCCATCATCGACCAGGTGAGGAAGTGGTCCGTGAAATACGACGGCGGGCGAGACCCATTAGCGTTTGTCGAGAGATTAGAAGAGCTCTCCGAAGTGTACATGGTGAATATGGACATTCTTCCAAGAACCATGCCCGAATTATTGTGCGGTACCGCTCTCCAATGGTATCGCAACAATAACGAACATTGGGAGAGTTGGGCAACCTTCAAAAAGGACTTTCTGCGCTTCTTCCTACCAGCACGTTACTTCGAACGCCTCGAAGATAACATACGGCAGCGAAGACAACACGTTCGAGAAAAATACAAGGACTACGTTCTAGCTATGCAGAGCTTAATGCGACACGTTGGGTATAATCCGGAAGAGCGACTGGAAAGGATTTTTCGGAATAGTCACACCGATTATTTGCTCTACATTCAGCGGCGAGATTTCGAGACGCTGGCCGAACTCATCACACTGGCAGAAGAGTACGAAGGGATATACGAAGGACAACGACGAGGAGTAGAGCCACCTCGACGCGAGATGACGAGACACATCATAGGTGACCACGAGGTGAGAAATGTAAGTAGGCCGTTACCACGTGCACCACAACACCGCGCAACGGTAGATGCGCATCGTCAGCAACCATCTACGAGTGGAGCCGTTAGGCCGGGAAATATCTGCTTCAGATGTGGTCAGGAAGGTCACCATGCCAGGAGATGCCGTAATCCCAAGAAATTGTGTTGCAGGGAGTGTGGCCGAGCGGATGTGCTAACGAAAGAATGTTGTCAAAAACAACGGGGAAAACGACCAAGGGTTTCGCCAAAGACAAGGCGCGGCGAACCCACGGGACTCAGCGCCGAAAAACCCAATAATTATGCATCAGGAACGCGGCCGGCTATACGCCCTAATCACGCTGGGCGGAGAACCGGCGGAAGCCGTCATCGACACCGGCGCTTCGAAAAGTTTTATATCACCACGAGTTGCAGAACATATGGACGCAACCGGGAACAGTAAGAAGGTGACCGTAGCTATCGAGATACAAATGGCCGATGGCACCACCAGCAAGATTTTCGACGCCGTGGAGACCACCATTCAACTCGGAAAGACATCATTAAAGGCAGTGTTACACGTGATGCCCGGAGCGATTGATGACGTCATACTTGGATTGGATACACTGGGAAACATGGGAGCTGTAGTATCCTGCGGAGGTCACCAGGTAGTGCTGAAAGCGTCAGATGCGCAGCAATCAACGGCAGCCCGCACCATGTCATCCAAAGCCGTAAGCAACGTAACCCCTACTACGCCAGACACACGCCGGATGAAGAAGAAGAACAGACGAAAACTTAAGTGCAGGAGGGTCAATCGACTCGGGACTTCATCGGCCGTCAACCAGAGAAACGAAGCGGCCCGTATACGTGATTTTTTAGACGAAGAACTTCGAAAATTTGAAAGCATGAGTGGAGTGACGACTGTGGCGGAACATAAAATCACTATGACCGACAGCCGACCAATCAAGCAACGATATTTTCCGCGGAATCCAGCAATGCAGGCCATCATCAACGCCGAGATCGACGAGCTGCTGGCGAAAAAATGTATTGAGCCGTCTCACAGCCCACACAGCGCGCCGATTGTGTTGGCACGGAAGAAGAACGGTAAGTGGCGTTTATGCGTGGATTATCGGCAACTCAACGCCCGATCTGTACCCGACGCATACCCCTTACCTAGGATACAACATATACTTGACAAGTTACGAAGAGCAAGGTACATTAGTAGTCTGGATCTCAAGAACGGCTACTGGCAGATACCTTTGGAGCAAGGCAGCCGCCCGTATACCGCCTTTACCGTACCTGGGCGTGGCCTATTTCAATGGCGCGTGATGCCATTCGGTTTACATTCGGCACCAGCGACGTTCCAGAGAGTACTCGACCAGGTCATGGGCCCCGGAGATGGAACCACACGCCTTCGCCTACCTGGACGATATAATCGTCATAGGCTCTACATTCGAGGAACACATACGGAATTTGCGAAAGGTACTGCAGAGACTACAGCAGAACAACCTTCGAATTAACCCTGAAAAGTGCGAATTTTTTAAGAAGGAACTCCGATACTTAGGTCATGTGATTAGTGACAAAGGCATCCACACCGACCCCGAGAAAGTTGCAGCAATCCAGGAGCTGAAGCCACCAACTAACGTGAAAGAAGTCCGTCAGTTCTGGGGATAGCCTCTTGGTATCGCCGCTTTGTCCCAGATTTCGCGACCATGAGCCAGCCGCTCACAGCTCTCTTGAAGAAAGGGAAGCACTGGAAATGGGGACCTGAGCAACAATCAGCATTTGAAAGCATCAAGCAAAAGTTAACGGAGGCTCCCGTCCTGGCATGTCCGGATTTCAGCCAGGCATTCACTTTGCAGACGGACGCCAGCAACATCGGCCTTGGAGCCGTACTGACGCAGAATCTGGAAGGAGGAGAACGCGTAATAGCCTACGCCAGCCGAAAATTAAATGAGGCAGAGAAAAACTATTCAGCTACCGAAAAGGAGTGCCTCGCCATAGTCTGGGGAATTAGGAAAATGAGACCTTACCTAGAAGGATATCGATTCAAGGTGATAACCGATCACATGTCACTGAAGTGGCTGAATTCCATAGAGAGCCCTTCCGGTCGGATAGCACGATGGGCTTTAGAGTTACAGCAGCATACTTTCGACATCGAATATCGCAAAGGGAAACTCAACCAAGTAGCAGACGCACTGTCCCGACAGCCGCTAGAGACCATAAGGCAAGCGACGACGATGGCTCCACAATGCAAATGGTGGCGTAAACGAGTAGAAGAAGTTCGCGCAAACCCCGAGAAGTACGCAGATTACATGGAGAAGGATGGCCAACTTTACCGCCACATTCCGTGCAGATCTCAGGATGAAGAGGCCGTACCCTGGAAGCTATGCGTGCCTAAGCCACTCCGCATAAGAGTGCTGCAGGAGAACCACGATATGCCTAGCGCCGGACACATGGGCATACGCCGGACAGTAGCCCGAGTCGCCAACCGATATTATTGGCCAGGAATGTTCCGCGACATTAGCCAGTACGTACGGCGGTGTGAGTCCTGCCAGAAATACAAGGAAGGACAGCAGAGACCAGCAGGGAAGATGCTCTCACAGGTAGCACAGGAACCGTTTGCCACAGTTTGCACCGACTTCATCGGACCCTTACCGCGATCAACCCATGGCAACACAATGCTACTAGTGTTTTTCGACCGCTTCAGCAAATGGGTTGAGCTAGTCCCCATGAGGCGCGCTACATCTGAAGGACTTCGTCGCGCATTTAGAGAGAGAATCCTCGCAAGATTTGGTGTTCCCAAGATTCTTATTTCGGACAATGGTGTTCAATTTACGAGTACACTATGGCAACACTATCTAAAGGAACTAGGGGTACGCCAGCAATTCACGGCGCCGTATACACCCCAAGAAAATCCCACGGAAAGGGTAAACCGCACGATCAAGCGAATTATTGCACAACTCAGCAAATCACGACATCAGCAATGGGACGATTTTCTCCCTGAGATCGAGCTCGCAGTGAATTCCAGCATATCGGCCTCCACAGGGTATAGCCCGGCATTTCTCGTACAAGGACGAGAACCGCGACTGCCAAATGCCCTTTTCGACGAAGTTAATATTGGCACAGGTATGATGCCCACGACGGCTGAAGAGAAGTACAACAGGATGCAGGAAGCCTTCAGAATCGTTCGACAAAACATGGAGAGAGCATCCACGGACCAAGCCCGCCACTATAATTTGAGGCGTAGAAAATGGACCCCTGCGATCGGAGAGCTAGTTCTGGCGAAGGAACATCATCTCTCTAAAGCCGCAGACGGTTTCGCCGCAAAGTTAGCCCCCAAGTACGATGGTCCTTATAAAATTCTAAGATACATTTCACCAGTGATCGTACATGTCCAGAAGATCGACGGTGGCAAGGAGAAAACAGTGAACATCAGCGAATTGAAGCTGTACAACAGTTTCGCGGGAGTGTAAAATAAATAAACATTACAAATTTAAAAATTACAAAATTTTAAAAAATTTTAAACTTAAAAATTACAAATTGGGAAAAAAAAAAAAAAGAAAATAAAAATAAATATAAATCCTTACTCAAACGAGCATATCTGCTGGCCAAACGAGTAGATCAAAATTCATTCGACCGTGAGCCGTCAGCGAAGTAAGACAACCGGAGAATTTCACTAAAGTTTATACGTACATACGAGATGGATAAGGATAAATTGACACGGAGCGTGAAGCGATTCCGCGAACGGATGGAGGAAGAGCAGCGGAAGCTACCTAGGATACGAACACTGGAGGCAGCAGGCACTTCTGGCACTAGAAGTGCCAAATCGGCACGCGCAGATGCCTTGCAGGGAGCGACGCAACATCTGGCGCGACGCACAAGGGTAGCAACAGCGAGCCACGGAACCGACGCCACCACATCGCCCCAGGTCAACGACGCCACCACAGCGCACACCAACGACCTTAACGCCGCGACAAATTCCGCAAAGGCCCGTAAGGTGCAGACTGTCATGAGGCGCTATATGGCAGCGCACATAAGTACGACGCGCCGAGCTTCATGGACTGCAGCGTCACAAAGAACCAGCCTGGCCACGGGGCCAGTAAGCGTCGGAAGGATCAGTAGCAGCGAAGCGTCTACCTCTGACGACGCCACCGTCCCTTGGAGATCGCCAGTGATCGAACTCTCCTCCGAAAAAGAAGGTACGCTACTGGAGAACGAGAAGGCAGAACTTACCTTCCCAGCGGGACCAAGCGGAGTCTGCCTATACCAAACAGACTTACGATCCCTGGAGGACGGATCGTGGCTCACCGACACGGTCATCGATGCGTATGCGAAGTACCTGGAAACTGAATTTGGCCCGGAAGCCACAGTTCTTAGCCCATTCGTGGTCTGGCAGCTGAACCAGCCAGGAAGGCGCGACGAAAACTTCCGCCGCATTCACCGCTGGATTCGCAACGTGGACATATTTGGACAAAGGGTAGTCCTAGCGCCACACAACGCCGCTCATCACTGGTACCTTCTCGCCCTATCCAACCGTGAGCTCACGCACCACGTCACGGACACAGTCTGCCATCAACCCCACCAGATATGGGTTGCAGATTCCTGGATGAGGGGCAAGGTCACCCACGCAACCACGGCCTGGCGCGAATTCCTCCAGTGGGAGTACAAGGAAAGGGGCGGAGAAGGAGACTTCGAATACCGGGAACTGCTGCTAGACGTACCCCAGCAAGAAAACACAAAAGACTGCGGTATCTACGTGCTGGAGACAATAGAGCGGGTCATGCGGTACGCAGGACGAGGCGAAGGGGCACCCGGATGCATCTCCGAACCCTTCACGGCGAAGCTAGCAGCTGAAAAGCGAGCCCAAATATTGGCCACCTTCAGACGACACCAGACAACACCCCCGCCCAACGTTGCAATACCACCACCATCATCTGTGGAAGTAGAGCTGCCACCAGAAGGTCTAAAAATTTCCATCGCCGATGCAGACGGGACAGCGCTAGAGGCCTTCCCGGAGATCGCGGATAGAATTCGCAGAGGCCTCAACGACCTCTCAGGTGGCATCGGGGAAACACCGCCTCAAATTCAACACCACAAAATACAAAGTGGTCATGTACCGGTGGGGCGCCCACATCAAAGCAAAAACCACAACAACAACCCCCGGGAACTGAAGAGCCCTAAGGGGGAAAATTTCTTTTTCTAAAACTTTATACTTAGTTTAAGCTATATAGTTCCTAATTACAAAAAAAAAAAAAAAAAAAAAAAAAAAAAAAAAAATTTAATTTATATGGAATAAGCGTGAAAAAAAAAATATATATATTGAACAAACAAAACGAAAACGAAAAAACAAGGGTATCAAATATACTGTATACTTATAGGTGTAAACCTTAGAATTTTTCTTGTTTAAGCCAAATGACGATTGTAACTACATATGTATATGTACTTTTAGGCGTAAATCTTAGATTTTTTTTCTTCTATAACAAATAACTATTGTAAGTTAACAATATTGTATTTTAAACTTTTTAAGAAACCATTGTAAATTTACAATAGAATTTATTGAATTTTGCATGGAATGCAAAACCCTCCGAAGTGGGGGGGGGGTGTGAGAACTAAATATCTTTTAGAATTTAGTCCACACAAAGGCCCACCCTATTGTTCACAAGTATGCATACGCAGCGGTAAAATCACGCCACCGCCAGCAACACACGCCATCCCAGCAACACACGCCATCCCAACGCAACAACAGCAAGTATGCATACGCAGCGGTAAAATCACGCCACCGCCAGCAACACACGCCATCCCAGCAACACACGCCATCCCCACGCAACATGTTGCGAAGGTGCTAGCACGCAACACAGGCTTGGTGGGTAGTTAGATGGCGGACGATCAGTCAGTCGGCACGGGACTGTGACAGCGCACACACGTGTTGGGCATCAGACTATGCAGTGAGTTTATCCTCTGGCTAGTCTTGGTACCCTAACTTGTGAACGCCGTATGTTAAGGGTGAGCTCGGTAGTGAGTTTATCCTCTGACCGACTCAACCGTTAACATCGCGGTCGCTAAGGCAGTCTTCCGTGGTCCGGGGTCTTTAAAAGTGACCGTCGCAGTAAAGCCGAACGTCGGCAGAAGCAGCGCGTGGTAAAAGTGGTGATAGCAAGGTCCAGTAAAGCCGAGCGTCGGCAGAGGCAGCGGCGCGTGGTCAACGTAGTGATAGCAAGGTCCAGTACAGCCGAGCGTCGGCAGAGGCAGCAGCGCGTGGTCAACGTAGTGATAGCAAGGTCCAGTACAGCCGAGCGTCGGCAGAGGCAGCAGCGCGTGGTCAACGTAGTGATAGCAAGGTCCAGTACAGCCGAGCGTCGGCAGAGGCAGCAGCGCGTGGTCAACGTAGCGACAGCAAGGCGTAGTGAAGCCCACGCGCGCGTCGGCAGAAGTAGCCGAGCGCAGAAAGCGTAGCACGCGAGAGTGAACGCGTATAGCAGGGCAGCGACAGGGAGGCCCACACGAGCGCCGGCAGAAGCAGCAGCGCGTGGTCGAAGTGGTGGCAGCAAGTCGTCTAGCACCCAGGAGCGCAGCAGAGCGGGGAAACGGTATTGCCCTAGCGGAGCACACCGAACCGTTACCCCAACAGCGCCGTCCTCAGGAGACGTCCTGTGTCGTGGGCTAATATATTATATTAGATATTTAGTTGAGTTGAATAAATAAAGAAACGGTTCGCAGAGGAGCCCCAACATTTACAAATTTATTGTAGCGAACCCTGGACACGGCGAGTATACCTCAGCAATTATCCTTGTAAGAAGCAGGGGCAACAAAAGCTTCGTTACAGTGTATATACAAGAAAATCGTATTTATACCTAAATATAAGATAACGGAATTCTTCTAAATGCACTGCCGTTATACCGTTAAATCTTTATGTAGACTTCAGTAAGCTAAAAAATGTTTATTAATTTAATATGTTAAACTAATGATTTGAAGCATTTCGATATCGATATCTAAATGTGCATATAAAAGAAAATCGACTTTATACCTAAATAAAAGATAACGAAATCCTTCTACATGCACTGCCGTAATACCGCCGTGGCTATATAACAAATTCAGATCGTTAAAGAAGGTTTATTAACTTAAATATGTTAAGCTAATGAGTTGAAGCATCTCGATATCGATTGCTAAATGTGTATATACAACAAAATCGACTTTATACCTAAATATAAGATTACGGAATTCTTCCAAATGCACTGCCTTTATACCGGCTTTATGTAAACTTCAGTAGGATAAAGATGGTTAATTAACTTAAGAATGTTAAACTAATAATTTGAGGCATTTCGATATCGCTTGCTAAATGTGTATATACAAGAAAATCGTATTTATACCTAACTATAAGATAACGGAATTCTTCTAAATGCACTGCCGTTATACCGTTAAATCTTTATGTAGACTTCAGTGCGTTAAAGAACGTTTATGAACTTAAATCTGTTAAACTAATGATTTGAAGCATTTCGATATCGATTGCTAAATGTGTATATACAAGAAAATCGACTTTATACCAAAACATAAGATTACAGAATTCTTCTAAATGCACTGCCGTTATGCCGCCATGGCTTTATGCCAACCTCAGTTCGTTAAAGAAGGTTTATTAACTTAAATATGTTAAACTAATGAGTTGGAGCATCTCGATATCGATTGCTAAATGAGTATATACAACAAAATCAACTTTATACCTAAATATAAGATTACGAAATTCTTCCAGATGAACTGCCGTTATACCGTTATGGCTTTATGTAAACTTCAGTAAGATAAAGAAGGTTAATTAACTTAAATATGTTAAACTAATGATTTGAAGCATTTCGTTATTGATTGCTAAATGTGTATATAAAAGAAAATCGACTTTATACCTAAATATAAGATTACGGAATTCTTCAAAATGCACTGCCGTTATGCCGCCATGGCTTTATATAAACTTCAATACGTTAAAGAAGTTTTATTAACTTAAATATGTTAAACTAATGAGTTGAAGCATTTCGATATCGATTGCTTAATGTGTATATACAAGAAAATCGATTTTATACGTAAATAAAAGATTACGGAATTCACCCAAATATACTGCCGTTATGCCGTTATGGCTTTTTTTAAACTTCAGTACGATAAAGAAGGTAAATAACCTAAATATGCTAAACCAGCTATTTGAAGTTTTTCGATATCGATTGCTAAATGTGCAAATCCAAGAAAATCGACTACATACCTAAATATAAGATTACGGAATTCTTCTACATGCACTGCCGTTATGGCGCCATGGCTTTATATTAACTTCAGGCGTTAAAGAAGCTTTATTAACTAAAATATGTTAAACTAAAGATTTGACGCATTTCGATATCGATTGCTAAATGAGTATATACAAGAAAATCGAATTCATACCTAAATATAAGATTACGTAATTCTTCTAAATGCACTGCCGTTATCCCGTTATGGCTTTATATTAACTTCAGTTCGTTAAAGAAGGTTTATTAACTTAAATATGTTAAACCAGTTATTTGAAGCATTTCGATATCGATTGCTTAATGCATATATACAAAAAAATCGACTTTATACCTAAATATAAGACTACGGAATTCTTCCAAATGTACTGTCGTTATGCCGCCATGGCTCTTTATCAACTTCAATACGTTAAAGAAGGTTAGTTAACTTAAATATGTTAAACTAAGGATTTGAAGCATTTCGATACCGCTTGCTAAATGTGTATATACAAGAAAATCGAATTTATACCTAAATATAAGATAACTGAATTCTTCTAAATGCACCGCCGTTATGCCGTTAAGGCTTTATGTAGACTTCAGTGCGTTAAAGAAGGTTAATTAACTTAAATATGTTAAACTAATGATTTGAAGCATTTCGATATCGATTGCTGAATGCGATATACAAGAAAATCGACTTTATACCTAAATATAAGATTACGGAATTCTTCCAAATGTACTGTCACTATGCCGCCATGGCCTGGTATCAACTTCAATACGTTAAAGAAGTTTAATTATTTTAAATATGTTAAACTAATGGTTTAAAGCATTTTGGTATCGCTTGCTAAATGAGTATATACAAGAAAGTCAAATTTATACCTAAATATAAGATAACGGAATTCTTCAAAATGCAGTGCAGTTATACCGTTAAGGCTTTATGTAAACTTCAGTGCGTTAAAGAAGGTTTATTAACTTAAATATGTTAAACTCATGATTTGAAGCATTTCGATATCGATTGCTTTATGTGTATATACAAGAAAATCGACATTATACCTAAATATAAGATTACGTAGTTCTTCTAAATGCACTGCCGTTATGCCGTTAAGGCCTTTGTAGACTTCAGTAAGATAAAGAGCGTTAATTAACTTAAATATGTTAAACTAATGATTTGAAGCATTTCGATATCGATTACTAAATGTGTATGTACAAAAAAATCGACTTTATACCTAAATATAAGATAACGGAATTCATATAAATATACTGCCGTTATGGCTTTATGTAAACTTCAGAAAGATAAAGAAGGTTAATTAACTTAAATATGCTAAACCAGTTATTTGAAGCATTTCGATATCGACTGCAAAATGTGTATATACAGAAAAATCG
>JAPZAG010002649.1:0-15156 GCA_027475135.1 Bactrocera correcta | reverse complement strand
TTTTTAAACGCCATAGTGACCCCTTCTGAGCAATTTCTTAGAGACCATACCGCTAACTTGGAAAATAATTCATGCCAAATTTGGTGAAGATGTATATATGTATATCAAATAAAAAAGTTTTCCATAGAACTTCATTTTGATCATTCAGTTGGTATGACAGCTATATGCTATAGTGGTCCGATCTGAACAATTTGTTCTGAGGTTGTGTCATTTCCGTGTTTAGTAATACATGACAAATTCCGTGAAGACATCTTGTCAAATAAAAAAGTTTTCTTTACATTTCCATAAAACAGAAACTAGACGAAGATGGCTAAATCAACTGGAGTTCATTTGAGCTGCGCTAATCTTTTGTCAGTGCGGTGTTTATTTTTTCCAGTTTTGGAGCCCTTTGTAGCCAAACACATAAATCGCTGACCCAATTATGATAAAAAAAATATATACCTACATACATACATACATATATGAGTACGCTGATTACTACAGAATAACTGAAGGGACGAATTGCTTTCAAAATATAAGATTAGGCAGCAATTTAAACTGATTAGAAAAAGTGCATTGTGTATGAAAACAAAAAAAATGTTCGACTTTTTAGGTACATGTACATACGTATGTACATATATACTCAGTCAATTAATACAAATAAATTAGTACAAATAAGTGGTGCTAGACAAAATTTGTTATACTTAGAAGGTAGCTGCCAAAATAAACGTGGAAGAAGAAAAAAATGGGTTTGACTGAACTAACCTAGTCTTGTACACACTTATGTATTTAGAAAATATATACGAACATATGTTCAAATATATAAAAAAAAAAAAAAAAACAGTTTACTTATTTTTATGAGCATTTTGGTTTTTTATTATCAGCAAGCGATAAATTTATTTTTAACATCTAATCAGCGCTGTCACTTCATAAACGACTAACCACAATATTTATGGTTCGAATATCTTCGTACATAAGCCCTAACCCAGTCATAAAAGGGACAATAACTGAAATCAAGAGATAACAATGCGTCAAGAAACATAAATAAACGGAGGCAAATTAAGCCATTTTATTTAAATAAGTGCCATAAAAATTTAGATCAATAATGATAAATAGCCAAATTTGCGTTCTAAACATTATAATAATGCAATAAAAATGTGTAATATATAATAATATTATATGAATATTAAAAATAATATTATATTAATATTCAAAATAAAAAATATGACACAAAATTTCCCAAAATATTTCGTTATGCGAAGTTTTCGCT
Source organism: Bactrocera correcta (assembly GCA_027475135.1). Lineage (NCBI taxonomy): Eukaryota > Metazoa > Arthropoda > Insecta > Diptera > Tephritidae > Bactrocera > Bactrocera correcta. The sequence goes on along the minus strand of JAPZAG010002649.1, from coordinate 13,907 downwards.
TTTAATTTGAGGTTATGTGGAAAAGTTTTCCAAACAAAAGTTATAGATCATTTCATTGCGTACAACTTTGCCATATAACTTTTTTCTATAGAAAACGTAGTTTCGCCGGAAATCGAGATAAACCGTTCCTAACCCGAAAAATCATTTTTTCTTAAGTTTTGTTATTTTCTCGTTCGTTTCCGATTGGTTCCAATCTACTAATGATTTCTGTTGTTTTTTTTTAAATAATTTTTAAAGGCTTCTCCACTGTTCTAACATATTACATATGTACATATCAACAGTTGAAAATATTTTTGGAAATCAAAAAGCGCCTACGTGACACTAGTTTCTATTGGGGACAGCAGCCCTTATCGCACACGCCGACTAATTCGCTAAATCACCACATTTTTAGTGAATAAGCAATATAACAAAAATACATTGGAAGAACAACATACATAAATATCGATGTACATACACATGTATATTTAGATAAAATATTAAAAATAAAAACCAGCAGGCGACCAAAACCAACTACCAGACTTGTACTTTACGTAGTTCTCAAACAAAATTATACATACAATCACATAGATAAAAAGAATATATTTCATTAAGGAAATAGCAACTTATGATTACTTTACTATCTTTTTAATAAGATTGTTGGCAGAGTTCTTAGTTCAACTGTTTATTCAAGACATATTTCACAAAATGGATTTTCATGCTTCAGCAGTTATACATGTTACATATACAATATAGTGTATTCATATGGAATATATAACTTATTCGTATTACATTTTCGGACAAAGCCCTCTTAGGAAATATATTACTTGTTACATTTTCAACACTCTTTCTCAAGTAAAATATTTCTAGACATTAATATTTAAGACCAAGCATTTCTACAAATTTAACATGTTTTTGTTTTTGCAAATTTTTAGTAAAAATATCAGATACATTTTCATTTGTTGGAACATACTCTAACTCTATTTCTCTACGATCAACCACATCGCGAATGTAATGATATTTTATCTCTATATGCTTGGTTCTCTTATGAAATATAGGATTCTTCGAAATTTGTATTGCGCTTATGTTGTCTCCCTTCAACAAAATTGGCTCTTCGGAACTGCAACCTACTTCCTTCAATAAGCGACGAAGGTATACTGCTTCTTTTGCTGCTGTGCACAAGGCAATGTATTCTGCCTCAGTGCTACTTAAAGCGACGACATCTTGTTTCTTGGATTGCCAAGAGAATATACTGCCAGCTAGAAAGAATGAATAGCCGGTGTATGACTTCCTGTCTGTATTGTTGCTTGCCCAGTCTGCATCCGCGTAGCCTTCTACTGGCTTATCACTTTTGTGATAATAAAGCTTTAAATCTACGGTTTTTGACAAATACCGTAGAACATGCTTTGCGCCAGCCTCATGTTCTGAATGAGGGTCATGGTTTCTTTGAGCCAATAAACTGACTGCGTGCATTATATCAGGACGTGTTGAAATCGCCAAATACATTAAAGATCCAATTAAAGACTGATAGTTGGTTATGTCCACCTTCGAGCAGTTCTTATCGTTACAGCTTATTTGAAAACCAGGATCGAGAGGTGTGCTTACTGGACGACATGAGTTCACTCCGTATACACTCAACAACTCTTTGATGTATTTTTTCTGACACACAAAAATCGCACCTGTTTTACCCTCACGTTCTATTTCGAAACCAAGAAAGAACTTCAGTGTATTACCATCATGTAATTTAAACTTTGACCTTAGTATGCGTTTTATATTCGTAATTTCTTCTTCCCTAGGACATGCCAGTATTAAGTCATCAACATAAACTGCTATGTAACTGTACTCTTTGCCTACCTGTTTGACATACAAACATGGCTCACTTTTGCACGGATTGAAACCTAAAGTTTTTAATGCTGTATCAAGTGTATTATTCCACTCTCTACCTGACTGTTTTAGGCCGTAAATAGCCTTGTTTAGTTTTAATACCTTGTTCGAATTTTTACTATCTATAAAACCTTCCGGTTGTCTTATGTAAACTTCTTCTGTTAGATTGCTATTAAGATATGCATTTGAGATGTCCACTTGATGTAAATATAACTCTTTCTCAACAGAAATTGCAAGTAACATACGAATCGTTTCGTATCGGATTACTGGCGAAAACGTTTCCCAATAATTAATTCCGAGTTGTTGACTACAACCTTTTGCCACTAACCTTGACTTGAACTTTTCGATATTTCCATTTGGATCACGTTTTATACGAAAAACCCACTTTGATCCAATTACTTTTTGACCCTTCGGTAGGTCTACTACCGACCAAGTGTTGTTGGCTACTAATGCCGCATATTCATCTTGCATAGATTTCTCCCACTCACTGAAGTATTCGCTTGCTAATGCTTCTTTGACTGTACGTGGCGTTTCTATATCTTCACCATACTGAAGATAGTTCAACTTCTGATATTCCTTTCTGGGACGACCAACCTTCCCTGTATGAACAAATCTTGGCCTACCGCGCCCTCGACGTATTTCACTATCTGAGTCATGAACTTCATTTTCATTTTCAGCTTCATCGTCTTCATCTTCAGTACAGCTTACAAAATCTTCAACCTGATCGTTTTCCTCATTGCTTTTGTCTAAGTTTATAATTATTGTCGCTATATCTACATTGTTTTTAGTGCTGCTTTCACATTCGGACATACCGATAGTATCATTGTTTTCAATAAACTTTACATCGCGTCGAATAATTACTCGTCTCGTTTCTCTATCATACAAACGATAAGCTTTTGCAACTTCAGAGTATCCGACGAACACATACTCTTTGCCCTTGGCGCTAAATTTACAATGATGCGTTTTATCTAGCGCAAAGGCTCGTGCACCAAAAACTCTTAGATGCTTTACCGACGGCTTTTTTTTTATACCATACTTCATATGGTGTAGAATTTATTAACAACTTTGTGGGCGCGCGATTACGTATATACACAGCTGTATGAACAGCTTCGCCCCATAATTCCTCTTCTAACTTGGCATGTACCAATAAGCTCCTAGCCATCTCGACGATTGTACGATTAACTCTTTCTGCCACCCCATTTTGTTGTGGAGTATATGGCACAGTTAATTGTCTTTCAATTCCGCATTCATTTAAAAATTCACTAAACTTATTATTGGTGTACTCTGTACCATTGTCACTACGCAACTTTTTTATTTTGTTCTTCGTTTGGTTTTCCACCAGATTTTTAAATGTTTTAAACTTTTCGAAAACTTCACTTTTTTGCTTTATACAGTATACAAAAATCATTCGCGAAAAGTCGTCTATAAACGTTAGAAAATACCTTGCGCCACCAACTGATTTTACGTTTATCGGACCACAAACGTCCGTATGCACAAGTTCCAGTATTTGTTTAGAACCTATTTCATATTTCTTTGGAAACGGCACTGCACATATTTTTGATTTATTGCATGTGACGCAATTTGTTTTAGTGTTAATGTAATTTTTATTTAATCCATGTACCAAATTATTGTCTGCTATTTGTTTTAAACTTTCAAAGTTTATGTGGCCATACCGATTATGCCACATCATGTTGTTTAACATAATTTTTTTAATTATTTGCTTGCGCATAAAAAAGAAACAAGTTATTTTGCAAGTTTGCTCTCAGTAGAGCTATCCCTTTTAAGTTTTTTACTTCAACATAAAAAATGTTTGAAAAGCACTGTATGTTTATATTTTATAGCTTTGCTCACGGAATAAAAATTCATTTTGAGTGAAGGCACAAACAAAACATCACGCAATTCTAGTGCACATTCTTTTGTCCTTATTTTTACCGTACCTACACCTTTCGAGTAAATGAAATTATCTGCTGCTAACATTATCTTTTCTTCTTTTTCGACAAACGAAACAAACATGTCCATAGCGCAGCACATATGAGTGGTCGCTCCACTATCGACACACCAAGCATGTTTATCCCTTTTAACTCCCACATCCGCTGCATACATAGCATACGAAAGCTCATTATCATTATAGGCTTGCTGTTCTGCCTTTCGCTTACACTGTGCAATCGTATGTCCTCGCATACCACAACCAAAACACTTTCCTTTGAAATTATTTGATTTTGCGTTTGCGTTTGCGTTTGTTTCTGCATTTTCAAGTGTTTTGTTGCTACTATGTGCTGATTCTTTAACACGAACGTAGACCGCTTGCGCCGATGGCTCTTGACTTATTTGTTGTTCTCTTCTGGCACCTTCTTCTAAAAGCTTGACTTTTAGAACACTGAACGACGGTAATTTGTCACGAGTTTCAATAGCAATTACGAAGTTTTCATACTCTGCAGGCAAACTGGACAGCAGTATAATAACTTTTAATTCTTCGTTTTTAAATTTTATACTGAGCTCGGCTAATTTATCTACCACCTCGACAAACGAAGTGAGATAAGACGACATGCTTTGGCTTGCAGACATACTGCATCCAAGCAACTTTTTGTACAACGAAACCTTTTGTAACGGTCCACTAGGCATGTGCACTTCTCGAAGTTTCTCCCAAGCCTCTGCTGATGTTTTGCACGATTTTATATTAGAAATTTGTGTTGATTTAAAAACATAAAATTATGTTCGCCAATGCTTTTTGGTCATCGTGGTCCCATTTTTTTCCCCGTTTTCTTCACATCTTTTAATATTACCATTAACTATATGCCATTGGTCCATATTGACCAGTATACTACGCATTTGCACGCACCATACATCATAGTTCTCATCACCGAGTTTTTCAATTTGGAAATTAGAATTCATTTTTAATAAAAGTTTGCTTAGTTGAACGACGGATTTTTTATTTATTTTATTTTTTAATTAACTTGCACGTGTTCTGGGTTAACTGGGCCCATAACCTTTGTTGGCAGAGTTCTTAGTTCAACTGTTTATTCAAGACATATTTCACAAAATGGATTTTCATGCTTCAGCAGTTATAAAAATGTTACCCTATTTCAATATAGTGTATTCATATGGAATATATAACTTATTCGTATTACATTTTCGGACAAAGCCCTCTTAGGAAATATATTAAATTGTTACATTTTCAACAAAGATAATACGACAATTAGGTGACTATAGGCAAAAAAAAAAAGTAAGATTTTTTGTTTGAGTCATTTGAAGACATTAAAGGTGAATCGCTACGCAGAGGGCTTTTCCGAAATTGACTTTTCGCGGATTAGAAAAAACGTTGCCACAAGTGTATTGAGGCCAAGGGGCATTACTTTGAGAGGGAAGACATATATTTAGAAGAGTAAATAAAGAATTTTAAAATTATGAGCAAAGTCTTGCTATTTTTTGCCCACAGTAGTACATAAGTACATATGTACATACAAACTCTTATGTCAACATTCAGCTTCTATCAAATGTTTGCTGACAACGCGCGAAGGTCGCATTTGTTTTAAAAGAACCTAAGTTTTACGATCGTTATTTTGAAATATTTGTTGAGCAAATATATAGATATATATATGTATATCTTTGTTTTACATGTATATATGTGACTAACGTAAAATAATGACGTGACTTCTTTCATGGAAGCGAAGAAACCCAACTTTGGTTATGCGGTTGTTAAAGAGAAGTGTAACAGTCATGCAAATATGTACATATGTACATATGTATGTATGTATGGATGTGAAGATAATTTTATGAAATGGTTACATGATATTTACAGCGAAAAGATTAAATCTCAAGCTATTTAAAAGCCAATATGGTAATAAAAAATCGATTTTTCTTTTTTAAAAAAATAAATTTTAATAAGAAGGAAGAAAAAAGATTGCAATATTTTATTAAATAATATAAAATTTTTTTGTTAAATTTAATTTAATTTTTTTTTTTTTTTTAAAATTTCATTTTTTTAATTTTAATTTTAGTTTCTTTAAATTTCTTAAATAATTTTTTTATTTTTTTAGTTTTATTTTTTAAATTTTTTTAAAATTATTTTTTTTTTTTAAATTTTAATTTTTTTATAATTTTTTTTTTATTTCAATTTTTTTTTTACCATTTTTTTTTTTTAATTTTAATTTTTGTTAATAATTTTTTGTTTAATTTCAATTTTTTTAATATTTTTTTTTATTATAGTTTTTTTAATAATTTTTTTATTTCATTTTTTTTTTTAATTTTTTTAATAATTTTATTTTATTTCAATTTTTTTAATACTTTTTTTTTTTAAATTTTAAAATTTTTTTTAAAATTTTTTTTTTATTTAAATTTTTTAACATATTTTGTTTTTTTTTTTTTAATTTTTTTGTATCAGGATTAATGGGTTTTGTCATTAGATCAGATGGGCTTTGCAGCACCTTTACACCAGATTAAGACTTATTAGCAACAAACATAAAGGATATAAAATCATTGAAATCTACATCTGTTGTTAAATAATTTTTTTATTTTGTTAATTTTATTTTTTTAATTTTTTTTTTAATTGTTTTCTTTTTTAATTTTAATTTTTTTAATAAATTTTTTATTTTAATTTTTTTTTTTAATATTTTTTTTTATTTTAATTTTTTTAATAATTTTTTGTTTAATTTCAATTTTTTTAATAATTTTTTTTATTTCAATTTTGTTTCATTTCTTTTTTTTTTTTTTTTTAATTTTTTTAATTTTTTTTTATTTCAATTTTTTTAATAATTTTTTTTTTTAATTCTTTTTTAATTTAAATTTTTTAACATTTTTGTTTAATGTTTTTGTATCAGGATTGATGGGTTTTGTCATTAGATCAGATGTATTGTAGGGTCAAAACTGATAGGCTTTGCAGCACCTTTACACCAGATTAAGACTTATTAGCAGCAATTATAAGGGATATAAAATTATTGAAATCTACATCTGTTGATATTAAATGCTGAAAACTATTAAGAGGTTATATCCAATTGTAAGTAAAAATTGTACTATTTTTTGAAGAGGTTTTTGCATTTTCAGATTAATTGAAAAGAAAATATGAATTCGCTTGTTTCTGTAGCCGATCTCCAGAAGAGCCTCCGAAAAGTGTTTCTGTTAGTTAGGAAGTTTATTCAGCTTAAACTTGTCTCAAATCATAAAACAAAATATTATAACAATGATATATGAATTCAGGCACTGACCGAAGGAGTATCATAAGGGGTTATATACAGTTAGAATTTTCAAAAAATTTGTTTTTATGTTATATCTTATTTTATTAATGTACATATGTATGTATACTTAAGAATACACATACTCATCATAACACAAATTTGAAAAGGCTTTTCAGAATGCTTACAAGTACAAGTTCAAACTTTAAACGCTTTTTCTCAAGATGATTCAAAATTGGTGACCAACTCGAAAACGGCTAAACCGATTAGTCTCAACTTCTAACAGGAGCTCCTTAAATATATTTTTTAGTAATCAATCGAAAAATTTTTCTCACCGCTAAACATTTGTTTAATCAAAAATCGTTTTTTTTTTTTATTTTATTTTATTTTTTTTTTTTTTTTTTTTATTTTTTATTTTTTTTTTTTTTTTTGAGAAATCGTCATTTTTTCAAAAAACTTTATTTTTCTTATTCCTTCGATAAATTACTAGATTTAACATTACTTTAACCAAACCTGTTTGGTTTTTTAATGCCAGAGGATCCAGTTCAAAGATACAGTGGTCAAGGTCTTTTTTGAGAGGAGCTCTCGGAGATCAGCTGTCTTTCCAATTAAATATTGTTACTAATACTAAGTATTAAAAGACAGTTACCAAATCCCATAATATCTGTACAAATTATTGGATCAAAAAGTGAAAAAGTATTCTCAGAAAAACTTCTGGAAAATTCGCTTTTTCGGGCTTCTGTGTGTAACCTCATAAGAAATGGAAATTATCATGAAAAATCATAAAAAAATTTAAGAATATGCTGCTAGTAATATCAGCTAGCTTTACAGCCAAGGTCAACAATTTTTTACGTAAATTTTGTTAATTATTTTTGTTTTATGTCTCACCATACTAAAATTCCGTCACTATTATTTTAAATTGCACAACTAAATTGCCGAAAGTATAAATATTTTGCCAACAAACCTTTGCCATGCATGAATTTTGTGCTACCTTGTGCGGTTTTTTTTTCTAAATATTTATTTTTTGTTTTTGTTTTGTTTTCAAACATGTGCGCTAAATTTCCGGTTTTCGCCTCATTACAGGCAAACGTGAGTGCGAGCACAGTGGTGGCCAAAATAAAGTGCGGCAGGTAATTATTTATTGACTTACTACTTTTGTGGTAACACCATTCATATGAGCACACATCTACATGTATGTATGTACGTGGGTAGGTTTTATTATATCAAGTTGGCCCAAAAAATCTGCATTGTTTGTAAACCAACACATCACACACATAATTGTTATGTGCGCGGTTTAAATTAAATTGCATAACACGCCAACAAAAAAAAAAAAAAAAAATTAGAAAAAAATAACAAAAATAAATAGTTAGAAAAAAAAAAAAAAACGAACAGCTTAAGGCCAACCAGCGTAACGCTACGCCACGCTTTCCTTCTTCATTTATTTATTCGCTCGTCGCGCGTTCGCAAGCTCGCTCATTCAGCTGCTCATGCCAACGTGCACTACAAGCTTTTAGCAATGTTTAACGAGTTCGGGAGGCAGACTGCTGGCTAAGTCCATGCATACTGACGTATGTATGCATTCACATATGTATGTATGTCCATACTTAGTTAGATAGGCAAGTGGCATAGCAAAAAATTACTAGTGTGTATATGTATGTATGTATATGGAGGCATTCGTGCATTGAAATTCGAAATGCAACATGCTCATGAGCACCTATAGACACATATTATATATGTACATGAGGAGCTATGTAACGGCAACGTAATTTAGGCAGCGTCCAAAACCTAAATATTAGGCATATGGTAGGAAATGTTTGGCGTAACCGTGAAATTATATAATATATACAGATATTTTATAACAGTTAGCTAGTATATGTTAGCTGATTTTACTTTTGACTTTTGAGAAATAAATAATTTTTAATTTTTCTTTTTTTAATTTCATTTGATAAAATGTAATAATTATAAAGTGTTGAAAAAATTTATAAAAAATTCGATAATTTAATAAAAATTTAAATTTATTTTAGTAAATTAGAACAAAAAATATGTAAAAACAAAACAAAAAAAATAATAATAATGAAACAATGTAAACAATATAAAAAATATATTTTAAAAATATAAAAAAGGTATATAAGTATATACGGTGCGGTATTTTAAAACCGGACAACTATTAATTTGATTTTTGGGACATATAATTTAGAAAGTGAAAAAAAAAATTAAAATAAAAAATGACTACTGTAGGTAAGGGCAAGATTTTAACCTTGCGAAAAGAAAATCTTAGCTTACGGAAGATCAGTGAAAGAATTGGATTCAAGAAGTCTTTCAAAGAAATGGGTCTCTGATTAAAAAACCAGGCTTAGGAGCAGCAAGGAAAACATCGTCTAGGGAAGCTCTCCCAATCACTGCTAGAACTGGGGCGATGGATTGCCGGCCGAGCTATTCAAATACGGCGGCAAAGAACTGATAAGCAATACGGTCTGCAGAAAGCATGCCCAACGATTGAAATTTAAGTGTGTTCTGCCCAATCCACAAAAAGGGAGATCCCATAATCTGCGCCAATTACCGTAGGATAAGGCTCCTCAACATCGCATATAAGGTTCTGTCGAGCGTATTGTGGGAAAGATTAAAGCCCACCGTCAACAAACTGATTGGAGCTCATCAGTGTGGCTTTAGGCCAGGCAAACCAACAATTGACCAGATTTTCACCATGCGCCAAATCTTGGAAAAGACCCGTGAAAGGAGAATCGACACACAGCACCTCTTCGTCGATTTCAAAGCTGCTTTCGACAGCACGAAAAGAAGCTTTCTTTATGCCGCGATGTCTGAATTTGGTATGCCCGCAAAACTAATACGGCTGTAAAAGTTCCGTCACGTTCAGCAAGGGCCTCTTCGAGCCGTTCGATACCAAACGAGGTTTCAGACAAGGCGACTCCCTATCAAGCGACTTCTTCAAACTGCTACTATAGAAAACAATTCGAACTACAGAACTTAATCGAGCAGGTACAACCTTTTATAAGAGTTTACAGATGCTGGCGTACGCCGATGATTTTGATAAGCCCTGTACAGCGTTTAAAAATAGGAACAACTCAAAGCAAATTTAGTATTTTGTGCAGAAAAACGTATTCACAAGAAAATATTCAAATAGTGAGCAAATTAAACAATTTTCAAGCATTACAAACAAATACGCAAAAATAAAATATGATTAAATTGTGTTCTCGCTGAATATAGATAAGCGCTACAGTGACATTCAAGTGTTGTTTTAATGTAATTATATTCAATTGTCAATGAGTTTTTGATTTTCCACTACTTCTGAAACTAATGCATTATTAATACGCGGCATTATTACGGGATTTTCATAAATATGTATAATTAATATTACAACTCAATTCAACCAAATTCTGACAGCCAACACAAGTGTTAATTTCCATTAACTAGTACTTAATAAGTTAATTACATTACAGTTAGCTCTATTGTCTGTCGCGTATTACTTACAGACCTTGATGCAAACTAAAATCTAGCGAACACGTATTTATAATATGGTTGAGAATTGCAGTTGAAGTTGAACTACAAATTAAATAGCAAATTTTTATCATTAAATGTAAGTTAAAATATTACTACCAGTGAACTACACGACAAAAATAATAATCTAATGTGAACGCTCTCTCCCAACTCTCCCAAAGAGAAAACCGATCGATACTAACCTAAAGTAGTAAAAAAATAATTTCAAAAGTTGTTAAGTGCCTTTTCAGCCAATCAATCAATTAAAATCAATTGAAAAACGTCACACTGCCTACGAGAGGTTACAGGCGAATGGGACTTTAATCACATAAAACATTTGTATGGCAAATCAAATAAATAAATTAACGCTTATATGAGAACCATTTCCGCATATCAGATAAAGACAGTGAAACCACACGGTGAACATATGCTTTATCATCGGTTTGCTCGCATATTAAAAATCGCCATGGAATTATGCATGTTAACATGAAATGTTAGCAGCAAAGTGATGAGCAAATATTGCATTACAATGGCCTTCCACGAGTCGCATAAAACTTTGCAAAATGTGGTTTCGTCCACGATGTGGTAAAGTCCACGATTTAATAGCTGCGAATGCGTTACGCGTGACTCTTCTGGTTATGACAACTGTTTTATACTGTTGAAGCTTATGGCGCCTTTTAACGAGCTGCAGCCAACTTCAAGTGTTTAATAATAAATTTTATTGTTATTGCCAATAATAAAAGAAATGGGTATGTTGAGAGAAAAATATGTTGCAGAAAGGAGGAATAAGAAATAAAAAAATTAATATTGAAAAAATATCGAAAATACATAAAAAATATTTTTTTTTAATTAGCAAAACAAATTTAAAAATTAAAGAAGATATAAATTTATTAAATGTTATATATTTTTTGAAAAACTTAGTTTAAATACAGATTTTTATTTATTTTTTTAATAAAAATATTTTTTTTAATAAAATTTTATTTTTTAATAAAAATATTTTTTTTAATAAAATTTTTTTATTTTTTCATAAAAATATTTTTTAATAAGAATTAAATGGTAAAAATAACTTATTTTTATTTTTTATTGCTTCTTTTTTATTTAAAACGAATTGTTTTTTTAAATAAAAATTAAAATATATGTTAAAAAAAATAAAAATCAACAAAAAACTAAAACTATAACAAAAAACTAAGCTATAATAAGACAACAATAAAATACTTAACTAAGTTATTAACAAAACAATTTTATGTAAATCATTTTTTCGTTTCTTTAAAAATAAATAAATAATAAAACATTAAAAAAAAAATAAAAATTTTTTCGTGTAAAAAAATAATAATAAATAATAATTTAATTTCAAATTATATTGCACAAATATATAAAAAATTATAAAAATATAAATTTATAAAAAAACATTAACATAAATTTGTAAATACAAAAATTATTTATAAAAATATACATATGGAATCAAAATCAGATACATATTTCATAAATAAAGTGGGGTTATGTGGTATTTATTTTGCTTTTTTGTATAAATAATATATAGCGAAAATTCAAAAAAATAAAAGAAAACTATTTATATTAAAAAATTTAAATAACATAAAAAATATATTTTTTGTTAAAAAATGGATTTTTCGAAAAAGTTTAAAAAAAATATAAAAAATAAAAATTAAAAAAAAATGTAAAAATAAAAATCCAAAAAATAAATTTAATAAAATAAAGTAAAAAAAAAAAAATAATAAAATATAAAATGTAAATTATTATAAAGCAATAACAATAAAAACTGAGTTATGTCATTTATTTGATTTTTTTATATAAGGAAATAAAATATCAACAATACATAAAAAAGCAAAACTTATTATTAATATAAAAATTTATTATAAAAAATACATAAAAATGCAAAACTTTTTTTTATATTATTAATATAAAAATTAATTATAAAAAATATATAATAAAACAGAAATAACTTATATGACATTTTAACATTTTGAATTTTATTTTGAAAAAAAAAAGACTTTAATCGAAAATTATTTTTCATATGTAAAAATTTAATTTTTTTAATTATGTAATTTCTCAAAATATTCATAGGGCATAAGAGGTAAATAAATCATAATAATTTTGAGGTTATGGGATTTCTTTCCTCTTGCGTTTTTTATGTATTTAATATAAAATATAAGTATTTGTGTATATCAAATTGTTGAGCACTTCATAACGATGGTAAATTATTGTATTTGCCACAAAGCTCTTATAGCTTTTGATAAATGGTCGTAAATACATAAGAGCAACAAGTCCGATTTAACGAGCATTGCGCTTGTAACCGCAGCCGAGCAAGCGACTTTCACTTTTTTGAAACCAGAGTAATGTAAAAAGAAGACAATAAATCTAAAGTATTAATTTTTTTTTTTTGTTTCGCATAAAGAGTTGAAGTTGAAGTTGCACATCATATTGTAGAGGCATATGCAACAGTAAAAGTACATACATATGTATTTATATAAGCTATTTTAAGTAGGTAGAAATCTACAAAAAATGGAAAAATAAATAAAAAAATGTTGTTTAAAAAAAAATAAAAAAAAAATATTTAAAAATAATAAAAAAATATTTAAAAATAATAAAAAATATTAAGAAAAAAATAAAAATTAGAAAAATAAAATATAAAAATATAAAAAAATAATGGAAATCTATTCTCTTTCTATATCTATTAGTAAAAAATATAGTTTTTAAAAAAATTTATAAATCTTTACGAGTAGTAGAAAATAATTTTCAGGAATTTCGCCAAATAAATCATTTTTTAAACGATTGCTGTAGCTTTTGTTGAAATTAACTGGCAACCAGAAGGCAAAGTTAACAGATAAAACTAATAAACTAATTTTTTAGATATTTGTGTTCAATTTTAAAGTTTTTTCTTTATGTTTTTGTATTTTTTTTTTTAATTTTGTTTATGGATCTTTTTTTAAATTTATTTTTTTATTTCATGTTTAAATTTTTCTGTAATTTGTTTATTTTTTGTATTTTTAATTTTATTATTTTTTTAATTTTTTTCTATAATTTTTTTTTATAGTTTTTTTTTTCACTTTTGTTTAACACTTTTCATTTTTTTACAATTTTTTTTTTCAATTTTATAATTTTTTCTTTTTAATTTTTTTTTTTTTGACCCGCCAACAACTCAATTTTCTACCATAAAAAAAGGTGTCATAACATAACGGTTTTGTTTCTGCCACTTCTGCTCAGCTAGCTGATCACTTTGAATCGTGATTCAAGCATATTGCACAACTCAGTTTCACCATTTAGCTGTTACTGATACTTCCTGATGTTTTTTTTCGATTTAATGCATGCACACACACTCACATGTAAACCGACAAATATATTTGCTGACAAAGTTTCCCATTAAAT
>JAPZAG010002648.1:0-15158 GCA_027475135.1 Bactrocera correcta | reverse complement strand
AGAAAGTCACCCCGAAGTTCGAAAATCTTTATATTAAGTATATGGGGGCTAAGGATAACCTAAACTTAGCGAGGTATATAAAGAGTCCCCTGTCCAGAAAGTATCGGGAATTTTTCATTTAAATTTCTCACTTATATGGAAGACAGGTAGATTTTTTTCCTAGGTTTGTACAACTGTCTTTAATTATGATGCTAAAAATTAGCGCATCTGTTACCCAGGGTTTTTACAGCAGCTGTTTATGTCAGTCGACCTCAGCTCTCGCGTCGAATTTCGTTTGATGTTTTCAATTAACTCAAAACGGTTTCCCCGAAGCGGTTCTTTGAGTTACAAGAGCAGCCAGAAGTCACATGGAGCTAAATCAGGTGATACGTGTTTGCTCAATGATATTTGTTAAGAGATGAGTGGGGGAAATGAAGGTTTCCCGATATTTTCTTGACTGGGTGTATATAAATCAATGATCAGGCTAACAAGACCAGTTGAATTCCGGGTGACTGTCTATCTGTCAGTCCGTCCATTTGTCCCTGCCAGCTGTAACTTCAGTAAAAAGTGAGATATCTTGATGAAACTTGGTATGCCGGTTTCTGAGCATAAATAAAATTACGAGTTTGTAGATGGGCGTAGTCGGACAACTGACACTCCCACAAAACGCAATTAACCGAAAACCTATAAAGTGCCATAATATTCACTAAATTAAGATAAAAACTGTAATTTGACACAGGGCTTCGGAATAGTAATGGGCTGGTCCCACCCTCATATCTTCTAAACTGCTAAAGGTACAACAACCAAACTTGCTTAGCGCCGACCCATTTTTGGTGATACGACTAAATTTATTACATAGCATTCTTCTCATATTCCTGTGTCACAGTGCGAATACGGGCGAAATCAAACTACAACTACACCTACTTCCCATATCTTGCGATTTTAAATTCCATTTGATTTTTTCATTTTCCCAAACTACTATAAATCAAGAAGTAACTAAAAGTCTCTAGGTACTGAATATGAGGACTCAGTGGTTATAGCTGACTTTTTACCGAAAATGTCGGTCAAAATAAGAGATATACAATTGAAATTCAGAGAAAATACTTTCCTGATAATAGTAATTCTGTGTATCAAAAAGAGGTTGAATCGGGTCAATGCTTCCATGAGTCCCATATACCTAATATAAAGATTTTCGAACTTTCAGATGACTTTATACAGGATATATCGGCCAATATCTGAGTTATCGCAATGAAAATTACAGAACATATTTTACTCATAACAGTATATCTTATCCTAGAATAATTACAATTGGGTAAAAACTTGACGAAGGCCCCATATAACTATTTTCAGGATTTTTGAACATCCGTCTGAATTTCCTAAATATGATTAGTGAATATATGTGAGGTACCTTAATAAAACCCGGGGAACATGTTTTAGTATGTGGCATGATAATAGTTAATAGATAAAATCGGGCGATACTACCCAAACTTCCATGTATTACGTACATAAGTATGTATAAGGATTTTAGTTTTTTTAGTAAATCTTATGCAGAATTTATCAATCAATGTATGAGTTATGTACAGTTAATATATGTATAATGTGGCGGTTAGGGTGTTAATAAGTAAGCCACTATTTAATCAGCTACTTAATTAAATCATCTCTATTCACTTACAAGTAAATCCGGTTTACAAATATATTATCATATATACAGTGACTCACACGTCTAACCGGATACGTGCATTGCCAATGATGGCACCATCCAATCATAAAGTAAAAATCTTAAGAATGATATCAAAATAAAGGAAAAATCTTCTATTTTATTTTTGGAAACTTAAAAGTAATAATAAATTAATTCACAGCGTAAAACTTAAAGAAATAACTCTCAGCGTACAAAATTCGTTCTACACAACTGACCGGATTTTTAAAAAGCTAATGATTACTTATATTTCGTAACATATCCTTTTGCAGATAAAACTGCTTCTAGTCGCCTTGGTATAGAGACGACCAGTTTTGACAAAATTCTGGTAGTATTGCTTCCAAGCCTCCAAATTGCAGTTTTAGCCCAGCAACATTGGAATCTACCTTTAGTACACTTTTCGACTGACTTCTTGCCATACGTGCTCAATAATGTTCAGATCTGGGGATTGGGCAGGTGTACCCAGTACATGAGGGCAATTGTATATTAACCAAGTACAAGCAATCTTCGATTTCTGCTTCGAATCGTTATCTTGGTAAAATATAAACTTGTCTTTAATTCCCAATGTGACACATGACTGTTTTAAATTTTCCTTTAAAATGTCGACATATTGGAAATCCATAATGCCTCGCACAAAATGCAGGTTGCCTATTCCTTTAGCCGATATATGTACATCCTAAAACCATTACTGACCCACCACCGTGCTTACGTGCTGCTCTAGTATGTTTTGGCCATCAGATCCCTGCAAGTTAAACTTGCTGTCGTGTGTGAAAGGAACCTTGAAAAAGAAGAATTAATACTGTTTTTTGATTGCTAAATCAAAATAATGCCATTTGCTCTTTGCCAAAACTCATCAGGCCTTTTTAAATGCAATTTCGCAAATTCTAGCCTTTTCTTTCTATTTTTTTCGAATATGTACGGATTTTTTACAACTGCTGTACCATTTAAATCGAAGCTTCTAAGTGTGCGGCGAATTGTTTCATCTGAAACCTTCTTCCCTTTTTCATTTTCCAATATGTTTCTTACAGGGATTTTTTTCGCAATTTTCAGTATAAACTTTTCTTCGGCTTGTGTTAGCTTTTTTCCTTGACCAGTTCTACTAATATTATTGATCTATTTTCTTCTCAAACTTTTTTTCGAAGACAGTTGAATTACTCCTTTTCACAATCTCCGAAATATCTTTAATGGTTTTTCCTTCTTACCGTAACTGAATAATTAGCTTCTGAATTTCGAAACAAATATGAGTACGCGGGGGTGTCATATTGTCGTGTGGCTTACTCACAGACTTACCGGTAACTAAAAGGTTACTTCTTGTAATTTTCCGGTTAGTTGTGTGGAACGAATTTTGTATGTTGTGAGCTATTTCTCAGAATTTTGCGCAGTGAATAAATTTATTACTATTTTTAAGTTTCCAAAAATGAAATAGAAGATTTTTCCTTTAATTTGATGTATCATATTTATCATTCTTAAGATGTTTACTATATGATTGGAGGGTGCCATCAATGCCAATGCACGCGTTCGGTTAGACGTGTGAGTCACTGTATATATATGTATAAATATTTTGTGTTGAGCGCAATAGAACACCTGTGGTCTCGGCCGATGATCAAAAGGAATAGCACAAATTAGAGAAGCTAATATGATGTAATTAATATTGTAATGGGATTAAATATTTTAGTTTGCTGAATGCAGTGTTACCAGATGAATGTAGTAAATTGAAATATTAGGAGTAGTTAATAAGCAGATCTATTACAATTAAGAGAGATGTTAATCGCTACAATACTTTAAAAAAATTTAAAGTTTTAAGAAGAATTTTAAATTTTATACATAAATGATGCGTTTTATCGGTTGCTGTGAACAGTTCAAGTTCGTTTACGTAATTATCGGCTACGTAGACTGGTTTAAGTCTTCCACCGAACTAGGGGTTGGGTTGCCTCGATAGTCTATGACGAAATATCTGTCGTAACGAGCGATAATTTTGTACAGTCCTTGGACAGTGAGAATGAAATTTCTATATGATCATTTCATTCCAAAACATTAGAACAGGTGTTTATGACTTTATAAAATATATCTCTTTTCGTGTCCTGGCATTTCCGCACGTGTTATAGTTTTGAAATGGTGGTTTAAGTTCGACAGGTGGTTGTTTGATTGTTTGAAGGAGCAATGAATTCTCCAGGCAAATGTATTGGTTCTCCATAAACGAGTTCGGCTAGCGTTGTGTACATGTCTTCTTTCCAAGCTGTTCGAAAACCAAGTAGTACAATCGGTAGAGCGTCTAACCACGTTTCTAGATGGCAAAAAAGTGCAGATTTGAGGTTTCGACGAAAACGACTAACCCATTTGATTGCGGATGATATGGTTATATCACAGTATAGAGCTGGTTTGCTGGCAACTGTCTGTATTCTTTGCAGTGATAACGATGTTGAGGAATTGCTGAGTAATTGCTGCAATTCTGTGCCGTTTTGCTGTGTTGTTGCTAAAATTTGTTTGGTGATTGATTCAGAAACCGCATTGACCTGAAATCCGAAGTGGTTCTATCGCAAACGATAGAACTGCCAAGGGGAGGCTCGCTCTGGCGGCTTTTGGTCTATGAATACTATCACGTGACGTCCTTCGGAGATGTGTCGAAAATATTTTACGGCTTCGAATATTGCTTGTAGTTCGCGATCATATTTAGATAATCTGGAAGATCTCGTATTACTTGATCGATGAATCTTTGAAACGTTTGAGTAGCGTTTCTTAGACCAAAGGTCATACATATAAAGAAACTCAAATAATCCAAAAGATGTTATAATGGCCATTTTAGAAATGTCTTCTGGTGCAACTCGAACTTGGTTAAATGCACGGACCAAATCTTTAGTTAAAAAATGGTTTTACCATGTAATATTGCGGTAAAGTTCTCAAGGCATCGAACGGGGTATTTGTCTGGAATTGTGCGGCATTCAGAAGCGGTAGTCTCTACTTGGTCGCCAATCTCAGGGATTTTTGCTTAAGGTGCAGTTCCGATGCCCTTTGACTACTCGAAGGTCGAGCGATTCCCAGTTTGATCATGTTAGCAAACTCCTGACGTGCTGCTTGTGGTTTATCCAGAGGTAAACGACGTGCTTTGCTGGTCACTAATGATCCATTTAAAGTACGTAGCGTGTGATCAATTGTTGGTGTTTTCGACCACTCTTTTAGGAAAATGGATAAATCGGAACCTTTGTCTACCAGATATTGAGTACCAGAGTTTCTATCTCTATTGTAAAGATGGTGAGAATTTTGTAGAGAATCACTGCCTGTCATTAGCTATTCTTTAGAGCGTTTCCCGAAAATAATAGTGAAGGATCAAAGATGATGTCTTCCACTTTGCCGCATTCGCGTGTCTAGGATGAAACCGCGTGGTAAAATTTGTCAAGATCTCTTAGCACTCCCAGGATTCTAAACTGTGCTTCCATTTGGACGAACCACAACGATGGCTTGCCAGGATTAAACTGTATAAGTCGAGAGATGTTAGATGTTGGTTTCCTGTTTTCGGAACTTTCTTCGGATGGTGACTGCTTCAAATATTTTAGTTTGCTGAATACAGTGTTACGAGATGAGAATAGTTAATTACAATATTAGGAATAGTTAATAAGCTGATCTATTACAACTAGGAGAGATGCTAATCGCTACATACATACATATGTATATAAAAATTTGTTTTAATTGCGATCCTCTCGTTGAGGTTTACATCTAACCAGGCTTTGACTGTTGCAAGACGCAAGAGTTTAAAATGTTCGATTGCACCGAACTTAGCTCTTTCTTACTTGTTTATTAATAACCAGTTTTAGGAATCGTTTATTTGCAACGATAGTTTGTCACACCACCACCTAGGTTCAGAGCGCGACCCTAATAATTTAGCTTCGTTCAATGTATTTGCCAACATCCAATCAAGTGGAAAGGCAAATCGCATACCTCCTATTAAGAAATTAATAAATAATCACATAAACTGTGCACCACAACAACACCAGCAAAGCAGTGCTCAACCAGCGGGCATAACTGTTAAATGCTTGCCTAGGAGCGCAATAAATTTTCATATGTCAAAGGATCGTGTAATTGCCATCGCTTTTGTAATGACGTTAAAAATTATGAAAAGTGCCGTTTAACCCAGATACCAGAGAATTCATAGAATTGCCATGCAATATAATGCCGCACACACACACACTCGTACCGTACGTTAATGTGCCACAGTGCGCGTTGCGGACACAGCGGGATAGTCGACGATTGCGCCGCGCCGAATGGCGAAGGGACAACAGCGCGAGCATAAATTAAGGATAACAAGTGAACGACAGCAAAAGCAGCAGCAGCAGTCATTGAAGCAACAGCACACAGAAACAACAACAATACCAACAATGTTGTTTCTGCTGGTGGCTCGTGGTGATTTTGGTGTACTCGTACATTGGCGTCTGGTATTCGGTTTTGCGTTCGCACGTTGGTAGCGTTGCTTTCGCAGCGCGTTCACGGCGACACGACGACCACAATCAACACTAATTTAGCGGAAGTAACGCGCGAAATTGTTGTTCTGTTTTATTCATTTCGTTTCCCATTTCCCAGAGCTCCCAGTCGCATTGGTCTCATTTCGGTGACCAGAGAACGGCGAACTGTCCGGCAAGCCAACGGCCGCTGCTTATTGTGAACTACTTCATACCGGCCCACACAGTTGGTGGTTACGTCCAACTGGGAAAAGGCGAAAATTCTTTTGAAAAAGTTCTTCGCTTATTGCTTTTTTCCATTTTTTGTTGTGTGATTTTGTTTCGCTGCCCCATTTGGCTGTATTTGAAAGCTTAACCGGGGACCGGCCCTAGCCACAATTCCTAGGTTTTGTATTTATGTTTCCTTTTCATTTGGGCTCTTTTTCCACACTTTTTTGTTTGCTTTGTTTTAGTAGTTATTTTTCTCTTACAATTTCACTTCCGTTCATTTGGAAATTGTGCGAGTGTAATTTTTACATTTCGCATTGAATGACAAGTACGCCGATCGGGAGTGGCACAGCGACTTCTCCAGTGAGTATTGCTTAACGTTAAAAGGAAGCCGAAAGTTGAAAATTGTTGCAGCTGAAAGTTGAAAGCGAACCGTTGTATGTATGTATCTGGTTTTGAATGGCTAATGGCAAATGACGCTGCGCCGTAAGCAATAGCCGCTGCCATTACCCGTATAGTTTTGAGTGTGAGTGCCGACTTATGCGGATAGAGTCGTACGTAGGGCCACTTTTATTCTTACACTGCGCGCCAAGTGTCTGTTCTACTTGTAGGTGCTAATATCTTCACTCGGTGTTTAACCGAAAATACTACATATATGTTCGTTCTTGTACTGGTCTTCTTGTTATGCGAAAATCTAAAAAAATCAAATTTTGAATTTACCTTAATGTCTGAAACTGTCTCGAAGGCTAAATTAATAAACAGTGTCCTTTCTTATTAAAAATATACCACATTAAAACTGAAAAAATACTCTACCTTTCCAGGAAAACGCTTAAAATGAAATCCCAAATTCGAGATACGAAATCAGCAATAACGGGAGAAATTTAATTTATTTAAATAATAGTAAAATAAATATCCTATAAAATTGTATATTTGTATGCAATTTTTTCCTTTCATTATATTTTATTATTATCATCAACCACGAATTGAAACACATGCTACTACTATATTCAAACAATCCTCTCTGAGGACATCAATAATTTTTTGTATTTCTTAATAGACTCCCAGTGAACTAAAGCTTTTATATAGGCGATACCTCTACTTTCTAGTCACGAGCGGTTACCTTTTCATAGACTGTATTTCGTTACAATAAATAGGTATTGTCAAAGATCAAAACTTCACTCTTTTATAAACTATGAACCTTGCCTTTTACAAAGAACAAACCGATTTTCTTGTTTAAAAATAGTTTTAATTGTAGTATGTCATGCCAAACAGATTGATTCCTTGTTTGTTTTAGAGAGCACCAGACAATTTAGTTACTAGTAATCATACTTCAAATATTTAGTGAACTTATTCAATCGACACTCTCCGACCCGAAGTGGGGATACGAGTATATCATAGTCATCTCAAACGTACTAAAACTTGTTGCGAGTTCAGTGTTCTGAGAGTCTCATTCGTTTTAAAAATATTTCATAAATTTGATTTATTTTGGTAAGGCTATTAAATATTTTGAGCACAAGAATTTTCGGAACTCAATATGAGTTCCATAAACTGCCTTTGCATAAATCCAATCACTTTCGATCATTCTTCGCTTTTCTTCACATACACGACTCAACGCAAACAAAATATAAGTAGTCTTTATTGGTCGCTTGACCCTCCATAATGAAGGAAGGAGTCACATATATTCACTCGACTCTTGATGTTACGGATCGTCTGGTGCTTTGTCTACCCAGTATGAGGAACCTCCTATATTTTACGTATCGCTCAAAATAATGTAATTTAGTAAGAGTAGCCTTTGTAGGTCACGACCAGCTTCATAACCAAAATTTCAACGAAAAATTAGTTTGGTAAACTCTACCGACGGATTTCAAAACTCTGCGGAAGTAGATGGATGATTAATATGACGGCAGTTTTCTACAATATCACAACCTTTTTTATAATACTTAAACTCTCAATAATGTAAGCTTCCAAAAGTACTTATAAAAAATTTCCAGAATGTGTGTCTGAAAAAACATTTGCCACATACTTCTGATGCCCAGTGTATATTTAGATATGTATGACTATGACCATGCAATTTTCATTAATGCGCTGCTTTGCTTTCTATAACTACTTTGCGATTTGGTAGACTTATTTTTTGATTCGAAACAAAACAAGCGCATTTCGTTGATTTTATTGAGCTACACATTCAAACCAAAACGCCAACTTGGCTGGCAATCGTAAAAAACAGCAAACAATTTTTAATTATGCAAAGTTTCTGGTTCCTACATTTGTTTTTGTTGTTGTTGCTTATTTTCAATTCTTTATTGCCTTTTTCATTTCATCTGTTTTTGTTGGAAGAAATCTCGCTCGATAAACTTAGTTCAGCCTGCTTGACTCAACTGCTACAAACGAACACATAGTAAATACATACGGGACTCGTTGGCTGTCCGACTTTGAACCTCCTTAATGAGGTAGAAATGTGAACTGTTTCGAAGTGGCGTTAAAGTGGAAATAAAGGAAATTAGTGTAGTTGAAGGACATTAGTTGCAAGCAGATGGAGGAAACTCGAAAGCATAACACTTACGAAAACTCAAATTAGATTTTCCCCATAAGTTTAAGTTGATTTGAAAGAATGTAGGAACATTTTAACGAAGCAACAATATGCAACAATGTTTGGAATTGTATTTTTAATATCAGATTAATCGAACTGATTGTTGGTTTCCTTGAGAAATAAGTTGATGGTGCGATAAGTTGTTGAAATAACTGTGCTGTTATTATTGTAATGGGAAAAGTATAATAGTTAACCAAAGGGATATTAGCCTAGAATCTTGTCAGGAAATTTCAAACAGGAAAGACGTAAATGATCCTTATTCGGTATAATGAATAGCGATATAAACAGCTGAATATATAATATGCGAAGTCAGTTAGAATTCATTAGTTAGTTCAGTAATATCATATATCGACTTGAGTTAACCATGTAGAACTGCTATCCATTAACTTAATAACGTCAGATGGGATGATTACATGTCAATTACATAAAGTCTTTAACGTCGTACCCATTCATATGAACACAAATATTAGCGCGCACCAGTTGGTTTACTACCTTTCCCAGAAATCATGATATAGACTTAGAAACGAACCGCCGATTTTAGAGCGAACTAGAACATTTTCTTATAAGGAATCCATACTCGGGACGGTCAAATCACTATTTACATTTTTTATTTGCGAGATATCTTCAATTGCACGCAATTTCCGAAGAAATTGCCCAAAATCCATCGACTATAGCAAATATCTGTCATACAAACTAACCGATCAAAATCAAGATGTTTAAGGAACTTTTTGTGTTTGTACTAGCTTCGGTGCAACCGAAGTTAACGAATTATCTTGTAAATTTACAATTAATTGCTATTTAATTTGAAATATTGGGTTATAAAAAAATAATTTTCCAGATCAAAAGTATCAGATTTCAAAGATTTTTTTTTGTAACTTTAATTGGTCAATTTAAATTAGATTTTCTCAGGTAATGAGTCATCAAAAATAAATTAAAATTAATCGTTTGCTTTAAATTGTATCTAAGTTAATTTATAGAGAAATGTATATGAGAGTTCAACATTCTTGAAAGAATTCCTCTGCAATGTGGTGCAATATTTTTTATGACTCGCGTTCTTTTTCTCTTTATCAGCTCACTTGCGGCCTCCACCTAGGCGAGTCATCAGTAACGGCAATTCGAGTTTCAATATCGCAAATTATGTTGCCACACTTTAGCAACAATCACATGGCACTTTTTTTATAGCTGAAAGAATATGTCTCCAAGCATGTACATACATATGTTTGTACATATATAAATACATATGTATATGACAGGAAGAATTTGATGTCTTTATAAGCAGTACAACCACACCACACAATTCACATGCATACATACATACATAGCATCAAGTGTATTTTTATATAAACACCAAGTATCTTAAAGCCATAAACTAGATTTGATGATCTGGTCAAGCCAACACTTTGCGCATAAACACACATACATTCACGCTCCATAGCTCTAGCTACCTTTTTAGTGCCTCGTTAAAAGTCACCTCGTCTAATTTTATTACACAAAAGACCTTTAAGTACCCACTTTTTATTACAACTACAAGAGCGGCGTATTAATGACGCAGAAGAGCGGAAATCGAGAAGGCAATCAAATTGCCATAAGCAAACTGATCATATGACAATCGTCTGGCCAGTTCGCTGCGAGTGTACGAGTATAGAGTCCACTCATTTTATGAGCGAAGACTTGCGCTTATCATCGCCGTCGTAAAAGAAACTACAACTTCGTACAAATTAATTGGAGCAAATCCACAATTTACGAGCGTTAACAATGTCTTTCACCTGTCTTACTGGACAACAGCATCAGCGGTAATCAAAGGAGAACACTATCATGTAAAAACGATTAAATTCATTGATCTCTTGGTTGGTGAAATGCGTCTCTTTGAATGTCGGTCATAATCTGGTTGTGTGTAGTGGTGTTATTTGACCTTAAGTAACCCTTGGAGCAAAGATTAAATGCCACCGATTAAACCTTATTGCTAAAATATTTTAAAGTGTTAAAAAACTACTTTATGTTTACATAGAGGTTTTCGATTTGCAAAACATTGAAGAGTAGTCAATCAAAGCAAGCAACTGGTATAAATTAAATGCCGAAGGGAAAAGAAAAAAAAAAAGCAAAAACTGTGGACTTACAACAGTTTTACTGAATAATAAAGATCCACAATTTACAGAATAAGAAAGAATTCGAACGGCCCCGTAAATTAATATTTTTCGGTCAATATGACCTGACTTGAAACACCGAAATAGCAATTAGTTGATCGGTTTCAATTTTTAAGCAACAGTTGTGCTACTAGTTTAAAAACATACCTTTGAATAGTTCGTTAGTTTTGCCTTGAAACTTTTCTTTTCGCTGGTTAAGCTAAGGCTCGCAGATTATCTAAAAAAAAATCCAATCCAATCCAACTAAATTGTCTCGTGCAGTACCTGCATATTTCAGATTTTGAGATTGACAGTACTAGATTTTCAGAATTATAAACGATGTAGACGATGGGGTTTCAAATCAAGATTTTGGGGAGCTAGGAGGATGGAGTCATGTGTACAAGTTCACGCAAGGAAGGAAAGTTCTCTGATTGCCATTCACTTGGGAGTGGCCAGAAACTATTCATTGACATATGGCTCAGGCAGCTTACACCTTCCGGTTTTGACCAAGTATTCTCTGAGTAGCCTAAGAACATCCGTTTGAAGGCAAGCTAAAGTGATAAGGCGAAACATCCTCTATACAGGGTTGTGCGCTGGGTTTGGGACCCGCCACGTAAAAAACGCCCCCAATGAAAAATGTCCAACAGCCTCGGATGAGAGACCTCCTATTTGGGGAGCTATATCAACCAATGAATTGAGATAGGTGAAAACTAACGGCCCGCGATCATTGATGTTGAAAGAAATATTGACTAAATATCGGTATTTAGATATTTTAAAGCAAAACTTGCCCGAAACTTTAGCGAATTTGGATCTAACACGTAGTTTTTTATCTGTTGCATAGTAACGTTTATGTATAATGTCAAAAAAGTGTTTCCACACCCATCACAATGTTCTGATATAAATCCAATGGAGCATTTGTGGGCCCATATAGAAGCTGAACTAATAAAAATCATATATACATAATAGAACATAATTTTTAACAGATATTCAAGACATCTGGTTAAATATTCATGAAGAAGTAACTATAATATGGCTAAATGCCATGAATGGGAGAGTTCAGGTTGTTATTAATGCCAAGGGATATCTTACAGAATATTAAAAGTATTAATTTTGTGAATAATTTTAAGATGACTTCTTGTTTGTTTGTTTTGTTGTATATTAAAATATACTCCACACCATCGGTAATCCCAGTTTTTTTTTTGTATATAATAATGTAGAGCTTAGAGCTTTTAAGCAAACTTCGGTTGACAAGACGATTTAAAATTTCCAAGCGTAAAATGACCAAACCTTAACATATTTTTTAAGTTTCATACCGCAATAAAATTTCGGAATAGCAATCGAAAAAACTTTTTTTCTGATGGTATTTTCATTTATTTTCATACAATTTATTTTATAAGCACCATGTTACTTCTAAGTCCAATAAGATACCAAAAACAATTCAATTATTTATGTTCCAGTTGGACCTGTAGGTCCTGTCGGTCCGGTTGGGCCCTCAGGCCCACGCTCACCAACATAACCGCGCGGGCCACGTAAACCTGGTGCACCTGGTGGTCCTACTGGACCCGGGCTGCCTGTGTGACCACGTCGACCAGGTGATCCTGGAGGACCGACCAAACCAGAACGTCCCTCTGAACCACGCTCACCCTTTTCACCTTTTGGTCCTTGGGGACCGGGTAAGCCCGGCGGACCTGGCGGGCCTGGTGGACCGACTTGTGTAACGAAATTGGCAGCAGCCAAAGCGATGAATCCTACGAAAGATAATGAATGAACAAATTAACGCTATTTTATTAAAGTCAATTGTATATTTTACCAAAACAGACGAACAGTATTAACAGTTTCATGGCAAATTAGCGTTTGACGCTGTAACTGCGCGTGAATGCTTATTTTATATATTCGGCAATTTCGCTGATTAATATCCGTATTTTATGAGTTTACTGCTCCATAGACTTGAAATGTTAATATACTACATATCAATCAATCAATTGGGTGAACTAACGGTCTATGGCTCGTAAAAATTCCGTTATGACAAATTGGAAATATGCAAATGTGCGTGCTTTATTAGTTCATCTACTAATAGAAATTGCAATACTTAACATTTTTTTCATTTCGCACTAATTTTAACCATTCTATATAAACATGCGGATGGCAGACCTTAAACTCAGTTTAATTTTGGACAACAATGCATATCACAACTTGTGCACTCAGCGGTAAGCAAAATTTAACTAGGAGTTTCTTTGATATATATATCTTGATTCTTTAAATTTACTCTTTGCTCTTTAGCCTTAATTCTTCTGGTTGCGATCGCCTTACCCACTACCATAGGTAAGCGACGCTTAAGTTCAGCGGACAACCTTAATGAGCAACGTGCTCTTCTTGGCGGCCGTCAACAGCCAATAGTGTACTCTCAACCTCAGTGCGTTTGTGCACCTGGACCGCCGGGTCCAATCGGACCACCAGGGCAGACGGGATTGCAAGGTAATCGCGGTGACAAGGGGGACGAAGGCTTACCTGGACCAGCAGGACCACCGGGACCAACTGGACAACGAGGCTTGCCCGGTAGACCAGGTATTCCCGGTCCGATTGGACCGCCTGGTCGTCGCGGCAGACGTGGTTTCCCTGGCGAACGAGGACCTGCCGGACCAACTGGTCCAACGGGACCCACAGGACCAACCGGACCTGCTGCAGCCAGTACTCGTTCGTTGGATACACGTACGGGGGATCTACATGCAGTTCTGCCAGATTATGACATACACGTTGGAGAAGAGGACGAGGACATTAATGATGATGAAGATGAAGAGTATTTTGATGAGAGAAAGCGAAAGTGACCATTTTTAAGTGAAATGAAAACATTGATAGTTAAGTACGTTAAAATGATATGAATAAATTATTTTGAAGTAGATTTCAATAGTTTCAAAACTGTTTTCTCTTTCTGAAGTATCAAAACCTTCTTTGATTTTTCTACCCACTCGAGGGTGATTAATCAGGAAAGCTCACAGTAGCTTATATTAAGCTTTACTTGGGAATGTCTGTATAACGATTAAATTGCTTTACACTCCTATTCTTCAGGAGAAATACTGTGGTGGGTTTTTCGGTATCAGGGAAGTATCTACTATGAGTTCTTTACACTGAAGATTCGAATCTAACATTTTAAGAATCGTACATGAGACCTAATCGACAAGACTGATAGAATAAAAATAATCGTATAGGCTCTTCAGAGTTCTTTTTCGAAATATTGTGATGATTAAGTCTAATTTTCACGACATATCTTGCAAAGTTGATGTTGGTACTCTTAGCGTGTTGTTAAAGTTAATTTTGTTATAAAATAAATGAAGTGTGGGACTATTAGAGCATTTTTCCTGACCTCACAATTTGCATAAATTACTTCATTTAATTAAAATAATTAGGCTCAGTGTAGCTCAGTGGCTAGTAAACCTCATGTGTACATAAGCGCTTGTGTTGATTACTACAGGAAGCATGAACGGTCTTTTATTTATTTTGCAGTGAGTTAGCTCACCGCACGGTTTGTTGTAAACACACCAACCATTTTTATATGGCTGCTCTTTGGTCTATATTCAAAAAGAAATTATGAAAATTGCTCTAGTATAATTGGAAAGCATTCCAACTAGTGAATAGTTGAAAGACCAACAGACCGTCTCGAATAGCACATAGTAGGCAATAATTGGTGAAATAAACGACTTGCTCAACATAGAAGCAGAAAATCTGTACTTGAAATGGTGACTGCAGTAACCGGAATATGATCGGACAATGATGTAGAAGTCGCCCAGAAGGTAGAAGATAGTCACCACTCATTGACGTAACGACACATACGAACGACAGTGAAGAGGACAGGTGCTCTACAACTCAGTAGTGGCTAAGGCTATTAGTTCATTTTCTCGTACTACAAAATGTTTTAGCTTTTTTTCCTTCTCGGCTTAATGCAGACATTTACGGAGTATGGTTTGGAGTGTTGTGCAAGCTTTGTGTTGTTCATTAGGTGACTTAAATACCGAGATCATACAAGAAGAGTACATAAGATAAAGATTTTATCGCTGTGGTTAAGCATTGCGGCGATTGAGTTTATTGCTGGCACGTTGTGGATCTTCTCTGACACACAT
>JAPZAG010002647.1:0-15187 GCA_027475135.1 Bactrocera correcta | reverse complement strand
TTCTTAAAATGAAGACGAAAATGCTATGGGCGGCAAATTTTAAAACATGTTTGTAGATCTATACTAAGTGGGGAGCCTGCCTTAGAAGCTTCAAAAAATCGATTTTTTTTTGTTTAATCTCTTTAAAAATAATCTAAAAATATGTCCCCAGAGTTATAGATAGGAATTCGAAATATTTTCGATGCTAAAAGGGAAATAGTGACCGAGCGTCTAGCAGATATATGATATTAGCGCTTGGGAAGAAAAACTTTGACGCGCGATTTCTCGGTTTTTCATTTTTACGATATTTCTTAAATGGCGGACAGAATATAAAAAAAACTAAACGTATAGTATTGGGGCAAACCTTATTATCTTTGGCATGAAATTATCTTCTTTTAAAAAAAAAAAAACTAAGAAAAGTCAATTTTGAACATATTTTTAAATAGCTTGAAGTAAATTTTTTTTGGTCCAAAACCACTTTTTTTAATTTGAAAAAAAAAACTACAAAATCATACACTTTTTTTTTAATTTTTAAGTTTAACTAGAAGATAAATTATTAAAAACTATTAATCTTTTTGAATTTTTTGTTTCCGGTAGAAATTGCGACCTGCCAGCCGTCTGCCGAATGCACATGCAGAATATCAAAGATTTCGTATCCAAAAAATTAGTAAATGATATTTAAGCCCTAAAAATTTCGCTTCAGTCAATTATTTTTTTCCCTCCCAAAAAATCCTTAAAAAATCGATTTTTTGAAGCATTTAAAGCAAGCTTGCCCCTTAAGCGGAATTCAACATAATATGTTAAATGTTGTACTATATTTTATTAATCTTATATTCATGTTTGTAACAAATTCGTAAATTACAAAGTTGTTTCTTTATGAGAGAAGCTGGTTATAGAACAATTAATTTTATTAAAGCTTGACAGTACACTATCTTTTTTTTCATTTTTTTGCGGTGCAAAAATATATAAATTTTAGTTGATAGTAATTGCAATCGCACGGGAAATTGGAAACGCATGAAATCTAAAAGTAAATCCGTTAGAACCATCGGTATATTTTCATTGATCTAGGGTTCGTTAGCTTCTTCACATCCAGTTACGTTCCACTGCAAAGTCGAGGTTGATTTATGCTAAGCAGCATGGTGACAATTGATCCTATTTTATTTTAAATTATATGGAGGTTGTCCAGTCAATCGGAGGATGTAACCATGTGTAGAAATTCACGCAAGTGAAGAAAATTCTCTGATTGTCATTCACTTGGGAGTGGCCAGAAAGGAATTTTTAGATATGGCTCAATCAGCTCACAACTTCCGGTCCTAGACCAAGTATTCTCTGGGTAGCCAAAGGACATCCGTTTGAAGTCGTGCTAAGGTGAGAAGACGAAACATACCCTTCACAGGGTTGTGCGCTGTGTGTTGGACCCGCCATATAAAAACCACTACCAGTAAAAAGAAAAAACATCCTCGGCTGAGAGACCCAGCGACCCTTTTAATGACGACCATTGCGAACGAAATAAGGATTACGTTTTGAGGGCATGCACCCGGAATGTCCGGCCCCTTTAAATTTGGGGAAAGGTTGCCGCTTCCTAGCTGGTTGACGTCCTCGTTAGAGTGAAGGCTGACATCACCGCGGTCCAAGAAATGTGATGGACGGGACAAGGACCGGGCGAGCTATTCAAATGCGGCAGCGAAAAACTGATAAGGAGCATGCATAGCTTCTTTGTAAAATATAGTCGCACGAAAGCATGCCCGACGATTGGAATTTAAGTGTGCTCTGCCCAATCTACAAAATGAGATACCCCACAATCTGCCCCAACTACCGTGGGTTAAGCCACCTCAACATCGCATATAAGGTTCTATCGAGCGGATTCTGTGAAAGATTAAAGCCCACCATCAACGAACTGATTGGACCCTATCAGTGTGGCTTTAGACCTGGAAAATCAACAACTGAGATATTCACCATGGGCAAAATCTTAAAAACAAAAAACGTGCAAAAAGTGTCGACCATCTTCGTCAATTTCAAAGCTGATTTTGACAGCTCGAAAAGGAGCTGCCTTTATGCCGCGATGTCTGAATTCGGTATCCCCGCAAAACTAATACAGCTGTGTAAACTGACGTTGAAAAAGATATCATTGGCCTCAACACCCGCGTCATTAGTTCTGCTTTCTCTAGACTGGAAAAGGAAGCGAAGCAAATGGATCTGATAATGAACAAATAAGAGTTCAAGAGTTCAAGCGAATTAAAAGACTGCGGCTGCGCTGGTTAGGTCATATTGCCCGAATGAACAAAAACACTCGAGGTCTGAAAGTATTTTACGCAATACCTGCCGGGGGATACAGAGGAAGAGGAAGGTCTCCACTCCGTTGGAATGACCAGATGGAGAAGGAATTAGCTTCGCTGAGAATCTCCAATTGACGCCACCTAGCAAAAAGGAGAAACGGCTGGTGCACTGTTGTTAACTCGACGATAGCCGCGTAAGCGGTGTCTACGCCAGTAAAAAAGAAGAAGAACCGGACGTCTTTTCCAATAAATTTTAAAATTGTGTTGAATAGTTGACCATACCCATGTTTACAGCTAAGTCAACTGTTTTGTAGGTTAACATTGAGATAATCGAAACCTTAGTTTTTTTGCCGCCAATATTGCTCGTTCACTCAGCCAATTATAATTATTATATTATGGGGTCTTTCGATTGAGTTGTTATTTGAGACCAACACATTTCCAATAATCTGACAACTGTTTCGGAAAACGATTGCAAGTTGCAAAACAATTGTTATATCTATTTTTAGTTAGCGTTTTTTATGAGCCATCACAAATTAGATGATTTCAGGCATGCGATCGTCTGCAATATTTTATCGAGGAGTAACTAAAGGAATCTGGCAAAAAACTACTTTCAACAGAATCATGGCTCCACCAAAGATGTTTTGATTGTAGCTCATTGCAAATCATTTAAATTCGATTCCAGTGCCTCTAGTGGGTCACTGTGCATACGTCCCAAATTACGAATTTGCGTATCTGCGTAACCTTCCTTTCTGCGCTATTTTTGGTGATGTTGAAAATTGTTTCATCGTTCATTTACAAGTTAAGTAGTAAGCTAAAAGGAGATAAATTCAGATCAGACCCACTGCTCACAACTTGTATCAAATTTTCGTACTCTATCCTTTTTTCAAGTGCGAAAAATCATAAAGAACTGTTTTGCTCTGTATTTTAGTAGCGAATTTAATTTTTATTTTGTAACTCATGGCATGGACGGTTTTGGTTTCATCTCATAACTTCTGTCATAATTAATGTCTCATTGCAATAATTTTTAGTGTAGAAAAAGTTTATGGACCTAATGTAATACACCCTCAGAGATGTCGTCTCTATATTTCATCCACATATCTTGAAGATAGAATAGCTCGGATGAAGCGGTCTCGATCAGCTCGAGGCGTGATATCCACACCATAAGAGGAACACAGCTGTTTATCCATAGTTGCCAGTTTTTTTTATAATGGGAACAAAATAACAATTGTCTTTATAAGTTTTCGCGTAACATTGTTCAGATGACTAAAATATAAACATTTTAATAGAAAAGTAAAAAAAAAAATCTTTGTTTTTTCATGAAATTCTTGCTTACATTTGACTTCTTTCCCATTAAATAACACATTGTTATCCTCTTAAATGCTTTAAAAAGGTATTGTATTTTGGAATTATCGACACAACCCCAGATTCGATTATACAAGACGGTACACATAGGTCGATTTTAGGAATTTAGGCAGTCAAAAATGTTTTACAAAGTAGTTTGCTTTTTTTACCAATATTATATCTCTTCGTATTGTTATTTGTATAATAATGTTTTACTAAAAAAACACAAATGATTAAGAAAAATTCAGAATTTTACAACATTTTTATTATATAAGTAAAACAACATTTTTTATGGAATGTTTTTAAAATTAATATATAAGGTAGTACAAATAATTAACGCCCTGCCCATCAGTTATAGACTAAGGCAAATATATTAAACAATTATTTATTTATTCCTCACTTTCTGCCTCTGATATATCAGATTCTGTGTTTAATTCATCGGGTAGAAGCATATTTATTGTTTCTACACAAAATGATCTTACTTTTTTGTTCTTTTTGTTTGTCTTATGCTGCTTTATAGTGGATCTGAGCTCAACAATAATCTATTGTAAATATCAAAGTTACATTACTCCCTGGAAAATGTTCTAGCATAATTTTCTCGATATAATCGGAAATGCTTATTTCTTGCCTCGGCCACCTCCTCCAACAACTTTCCTATTGGGAAAAATGCATTTTAAATAATTTCGGCGTGAGGTATTAATATTTTATGCATAGGCGGAGTCATGGGATGCCACCCATAGAGATCACTATACAACCTGGCCGTTGCAATAGCATACTCATCAAATATTTTGGTGTCTATTTTATGCCCACTAGCGATAATTTTCAATATAACTTTTAATTTATAGATGGGATTAAAAGCAATTTATATTATATATTAGCAGCTAATTGCAGGTTTTTAAAAAATCTACTTGTATTGCCATCATTGGTATTGCCGAACTTAGCTTTCAGCATGTCTACCAACAATCCAGTTTCTAGGCGAAATCTTTCTTAAATATTTCTTTTTGTTCCTTCGATATTGTCTATACTTCTTAACGAGTAACTTGTATGACAAATATAAAATACTTTCGAAAAGTCAAGATTATTAAAATCTTTACATGTGGCTCCACAAATATAACACATGCTTGTTGATTTGGTATCAGTTGCAGCATTGCACATTTTGCATCGACCATTGTCTTTTTTAATATATGTTCAAAGAAAAATTTGTTCTCATGCAATTTAACTTCTGTCTGTGTCAACTTTTTAACAGCATCTTCAACTTAACTTATTTCCTCTTTTGTTACACCTACAGATTCTTTAACAAACCGAAACATAATTGGTCTACAATATCTAGGCGATGACAGTGTAGGGTGTTGCGATATAATTTTTATACTCTCGCAACAAAGTTGCTAAGGAGAGTATTATAGTTTTGTTCACATAACGGTTGTTTGTAAGTCCTAAAACTAAAAGAGTCAGATATAGGGTTATATGTACCAAAAGTGATCAGGGTGACGAGTAGAGTTGAAATCCGGATGTCTGTCTGTCCGTCCGTCCGTCCGTGCTACCTGTAACTTGAGTAAAAATTGAGATATTATGATGAAACTTGGTACACATATTTTTTGGCTTCATAAGAAGGTTAAGTTCGAAGATGGGCAAAATCGGCTCACTTCCACGCCCACAAAATGGCGAAAACCGAAAACCTATAAAGTTTCATAACTAAGCCATAAATAAAAATATTAAAGTGAAATTTGGCACAAAGGATCGCATTAGGGAGGGGCATATTTGGACGTAATTTTTTTTTTGAAAAAGTGGGCGTGGCCCCGCCCCCACTAAGTTTTTTGTACATATCTCGGAAACTACTATAGCTATGTCAACCAAACTCTACAGAGTCGTTTCCTTCAGGCATTTCCATATACAGTTCAAAAATGGAAAAAATCGGATAACAACCACGCCCACCTCTCATACAAAGGTTATGTTGAAAATCACTAAAAGTGCGTTAACCGACTAACTAAAAACGTCAGAAACACTAAATTTTACGGAAGAAATGGCAGAAGGAAGCTGCACCCAGGCTTTTTTTAAAAATTGAAAATGGGCGAGGCGTCGTCCACTTATGGACCAAAAGTATGAAAATGACGGATAATGAAATCTCGATTATCACTTTATCATGCAAGAGTATAAGATGTTCGGTGACACCCGAACTTAGCCCTTCCTTACTTGTTTTTTCCTTTCTTTCCACAAGTTATTCTTAGAGAAACAACGAGCTCAGAAACAGTCAAGACAGGAATCTGTGTCTGCGGCATCTTTGAAACTTTGCTTATATTTGGCCTATTGCAATCCGTCACAACTCCACTTACAAAATATTTTTAAGGAATTCCTTTCAATATAGTTAAGGGAATAGAGGATTCTTTCATTTGCTATAGATAAGCGCGTAATTGTGTTATCAATTAGGCTTTGTAAACTGCTTTCCGCACAGGTGCTTGTGCCCTTCATACAATCTTTGGGTGGGAAGGACTCCGTTTTTGCCTCGATTAACAGATCATAGCACGTGTAAAGTGATTTACTTGTGTTTCGAATGATTTCATATTGTCGCTTTGTTAAATTGGCTTCAACAAACATTGAAAGTTGGTGTAAGACAAGAAACTTCTATTCTGATTTTGCAATTTTGATAGCTCTTCTGTATTTCCCTGCACGTGTTGGACAGTTTTGAATATCTCGAAGTATTTGCGAAGCGTTTCGTTTTTCTTGACCCTGCAGGGTGGTGTAAGCTGCGTGAACTATGGCGTCTTCACTAAAAATAGATCTAATTTTTTCCGTTCTTCTGCGTTTAGTTCTTCCACTACAATTGCTAAATGATTTCGATGCCCGGTCGATTTCCAACATTTGTCCGAAGTTCTAACGTTTCGTTTAACCAGCACTCATTTGTTTTAAGGGACACAGTTTGTTTTCTGTGTGCTGTAGACCATTTTTCTTTGATGGATGTTTTAAAATACGAAATTGTTTATATTATATGGTGTGTCATCATGGCAGGTCTAAAGGTAATTTTCAGAAAAATTTCATCCGAATTAGGCAAAAAACCTCTAAGTCGCACATCCGCAGCTATTCGCAGCTAAAATATGTGTCGCCAGCTAGCCTAATATGTCTATTATTAAAAACTATAAGAATTGCCACGCGAGCAGAGGTGAGAATATAACTAATTTATATTTCAACAAGAAAATTAACAAAAGAATGTATTTTGTAACATACCCTGTTTCAAAATTGAACTGTTCCTATGAAATGAAGTTAACGCACTTAAAATACCAAAGAATATAACAAATCTTACCTGAATTTCTCAAATCCATCACAATATTTGCGAAGGAATATTTAGAAAGTACAAAAAAATGATTATTTAACTTCGTTAACTGAAAAAAAAAAAACAATAGCAAACAAATAATGCGAAGATCAAGTTTCGAAGTGCGGTCGCAAGCGCACAGTGCATGTTTGGTGGATGGAGGTGGTAAACTCTCATTACTCTATTTCTCTTTCTATTTTAGGTACTATTTATTTATAACCCTTTATTAAAAAAAATCGACTTTTGGCCTACTAATTTTGAATAATCGACCTCTGTGGGGTGGATAACCCATAAACAACAATTTGTCAAAAGTAAATTACCCATTATGTCAATATCAGCCGTTATCTTTTGTATTGTTCTGTTAATAGGTTTCAAAAATAATTTTTCGCAGTTTTCAACCAGTGAAAATATACCTTTGAGTGAGAATTGAATAAGAAAATTATAAATATCGCAAAACCATGAAAAAAAAAACAAAAAAAAAAACAATATACATATGTATAAATATTTATATATATAGTCACCTGAAATGCAAAATAACGTAATATCAGATATTCAAAATTGAGTTCTTTATTGATTACAGTTCAATGTCACAAATTTTAAGCTTCTGCGATCAGAAATAAACAAGTTATTTTGACAATTGAAAACAAAACTACATGTAGTCCTCTTTGAGGCCATAGAAAAGAATAACTTTAGCATACGAATTTGTACTGGTGTTTAATTTCCATTCCCGCCAGGTCGGTGGGATGTCTGAAGATATGCGTTCTCAACCGCTTAAGTCTTGACCTCCCAAACGCAGGACGGTTAAGAATGAAGTGTTGAGTTGGCCCGTTAAAAGCCCCAAAACTAGGGAGAAGCTAGCCATATTGAGGGCAAAGAAATTACTAGATCCCTTGCGATAGATCTTGGGCAAAAATGCTTTTACGACAGCGCATGTAGAATCCAAGTGGATACGGGAACACTGACCCTTGCTCGCCAACTTTTCAATTTCCTGCGATTTCGCTGTGGCTTGGCACCCATACCAATATTATTACAATAACACTTGATGCTATTGATAGCGAGGTTAGGCACTCCTTGACCAATCCTGAACGCACTGTTAATGAGTTCAAGGGTAGTATCGCCGCCCTGCTATCTGAGTGGATGGTTCCTTCTCTGAAGGAGACTGCACTCAGGAGCAGTAAATCTACTGCTACCTTAATGGCTGCACCCCCGGCTTGGAAAATACTACAATAGTCAGGAAGTATGAAGCTAGTGTTGATAGAGATCTCCTGATAGTAGACCCATCCACCAACTTTCCCCCTACTTTAACCCATTAGGGAAGAAGCTCACTACCCCTCTCTTTCAATGGCTGCTCTCCACCCACGACTTCCTCACAGGTATATACATAGGTAGAGAAGAAGCCATCAAAGTTCGGTGAGTGAAGATTTCCGAGTGTTCAGACCCGTCTTCTTTTAGGAATTCAGCAGACTAATGTTTTGCATCCGAACCTTTTAGCAGACTGCCATTTCTTTTATGATAATAAGTACATCTTTTGAATAGTTATTTCTTTAATAAATAATAATTAAACATTATCCTCTTCTTTGGCTTGAAATAATTTAATTTTACATACTAATAATTAAAATAACTTTAAATATGAAAAGCTCGTAACAGTTTTTATTTAAAATTAAAGAAACAAAATATTAGTATTCATACAAATTCATATAGATCATACGTTAGTTTGTTTCAGAAATTAAAATTCAAAACAACGTAAGGCACCCATTATAAGATTTTCTTCATGTTTCCTTTGGTTTTTACCTAAATTATACTTACAGTTTCATCGTAATTCAGGTTTGAAAATTTTGTTTCAATATCTCAAGTGGTTTTCAATTTATGCTGTTTTTTTCTTCTACTGCAAACCTATGAGAAGTGATGTTACGTTATTTTGCACTTCACGTGACGATGGGTATTTTATATCCATTGCTCATAACTTGTTTATAATTATATAATTGAGTTATGATCAATATGGAGTATTTCAATACAATAACAAAAATGTCCTCACAACAATGACAGTCTTCGAACTATAATTATTATATATTTTTTTAATTTCTCAACTTAATTCAAAATTTCTAATTTATTTCTCCTTCGTAATTTTTCCATAATCTCTTACTTTTGGAGCATTCGTGGAAAATGATAAACATTTCAAATCGAAACAAGTTACATCGGTTCAGCTTTTCTCTAGTTTTAGCAAGAAAATTAACTGTGATTGATCTTTATACCTTTGCAAAATGTTTATACAGAATATAATAGTTTTATTCATCTAAAAGTTGTATTACCTAAAGAGAGATAGATATAGGATTAAATCATGTATACATATCATACATAAATGATCAGTGTGACAAGGCGAGATGAAATCCGGGTGATTGTCTGTCTGTCCGTCCTTCCGTGCAAGTTTTAA
This sequence comes from Bactrocera correcta, assembly GCA_027475135.1. Taxonomy (NCBI): domain Eukaryota; kingdom Metazoa; phylum Arthropoda; class Insecta; order Diptera; family Tephritidae; genus Bactrocera; species Bactrocera correcta. The sequence continues at coordinate 5,856 of JAPZAG010002647.1, read as the reverse complement.
TTTGAGTAAAAATATCTTGATGAAACTTGACAAAACAAGAAAAGGCGGAAAACACATTAAATATAAAATGTCAACCAGAGGCCCGGAATCCGATAGGGACAGCAAACCGCGCCATATTTTTTTCCAATACTTTGACATTTCTCTTTACTAAGGTTTGCCATTTCATCATGAAAAGATATATGATCCAACAACGAGTCGAAATTATTAAAATTTACAACCGAAATTCGGAGTCAGTGACCTCAAATTTATCAGCGGGATTCTCAAGGATATCAAGGATATTCTTTGTTCCTATGAAAGTTCAATCGATGCCATTATGTATGGAACTCGATTACTTCTTGCAGTATTTGAATGTGATATACACGCCTTGACCGATACTTTCAGATAAAAGTCAACTATAGATACCTGGGTCCAAATACCCGGTACATAGGGGCTTGAAGAGTTTTTGTTAAGTTTGGAAAACTTTTGGTCATGAAGTGGAGTACTCTAAAGGGATTATTATGCTGGTATTGTCACTGGCGAAGCGAATGCATTGGCGAGTCGAATGTTTTAGGCGAAAATTCGCCATGTTCATATTGTGACTGGCGAATGAACACATTTGCTCAACTTTTTTGTTGCCATACTAAAATAATTGAGAAATGTCACACGAGTTCATCCTAAATTGACATATTGACGTATTAAAATTGATTATTGTGTGTTTGAAGTTTTACGGTGATTTTAAAAAAGTGAATAAAAATGTTTAACAACGTGGATTTATATTTTGAAGACAGTTATGTTGAAAGGACAACAACGAAGTTACTTAGGCAGCGACGGTTCATCAGAGATCACTCCAATCCCATGGAACTTTCTTCAGTGTTGTAAGTATCTATTGCTATAAAAGTGCATAAACAAATTTCACGTCACATAAGTTTTTTTAAACAGATTTAAAGAAAACTTTCGGTTAAGTAAGGATGCATTTATGTATGTGCTAGACAGCGTAAAGGAAAAATGTCCGACTAACCTATCGTCGTCAATATCGCCGATGTTGAAATTGTGCTGCGTCCTCAGATTTTTGGCTCATGGGAGCTATCAGCAAACAGTGGGAAATGATTTCCAACTAGGTATTGCGCAGCCCACTGTTTCGTTGATTTTTAAGGAAATGCTTCCAATATTGGAATCCACTCTGTGCAGTGTCTGGATCAAAACGGACATAACTGAAGAGCAAAAACGAACAACAAGAAGGAAATTTTTCACCAGATCAGGAATTCCAAATGTGGTTGGTTGCGTTGATGGAACCCATGTTGCAATTAGTGCTCGCTGCCACTACGTATTGGAGGGCCGATATTGTTTAGCTCTGAAGCAATACCCTCCCACAACTCCATCCTATTTTTTTTTGTTGAGCCAAACGGTGCCATTCCTCTCGCTAACTCCGGATTTCCTTCCATCAACTTCACCAGTACCTCAAATTGCTTTTGAGTAGTTCGCTTTATTCTAAAAATAATTAAATTTGTAATTAATTAAATACAATAAATAAATTTTTAAAATTTTACTAACGTTTTCTCCATTTTCAATTAGATTCTCGAATCAAATAAACGTTCGCCAAATTTTGACAGTTGAGGCGAAGCGAATTTTATAAATTCACAAGTGGCAATACCAAATATTCATTTTCGCTAGTTCTTTCGACACTTCGTGGCGAATTTACTGTGCGCTCGCCACTCGCAATTCGAAATAGCGAAATTCGCCTCAAATTTCATTCGCTTCGCCAGTGACAATACCAGCATTAATGCAAAGTTGCATTCTGTTATATTAATTACTTCTTGCTTTGTGTACTGGAAATTGAAAGATTCAATTGGGTTTTAAAAATGTGCTGTATGGGAAGTTGGCGTGGGTGTAGTACGATTTTAATTTTGTAAAATGCTACGTATCCAATTTAGTTCCGTCTGTCGGGTCTCGAGATATGTAATTTCACCAAAAACAGGGTGGAGCCACGACCACCGTCCAATTTTCACACCTCGCCCTCATATATAAAACCGTTTCATACTATCTAGGGAGTGAAATCAGTTATTGATTTATAACGCTTTAATTACTTTTGAACAGTACAGTTGTATGGGTAGGGGAGCGTTGTTACTTTCAGATTTCATCCATTTTCACAACGTCGCTAGGAGTTCTTATTGCATTACTAACTTAGAAGATATGTAAATTTAACACATCAGAGGGGTGAGCCAATTTCATTTATTCGATTTTTTTTTTCTCAGGTCTCCGGCGACAAATTACAGTTTTATATCTTAATTCAGTTAGTTATGACACTTCATAGGTTTTCGGTTAACAAAAATTTGTTGGCGTGGCAGTGGTCCGATTACGTTCAACTAAGAACTCCATATAATTGGTGATTATGTGGTGAATGAAATCCGAGGAACATTTTTTTTAATATGCGGCATAATAATAAATCAAGTCGATACTACCTTAACTCCCATTTCCGATTTTCGTTTTTCTAATAAACCGGATTATCTGGTTAACGTCTACAACTTAAAGTATTGCTTTGGTGTTGACTCTTGACTCTTTTAAATTAATAAAAACTAAATCAGTAGGAAAGGCTTATCTATATACATACTATATGTAGGTATAAAAATTAAACCCGTTTTCCGTTGTCACGGCATCACATGTGAATGGCTGCACCGATTTCACTAATTCTTTTTTTGTTGTATTTGATATTATTGGAAGAAGGTTCTTATGTAAGAAAAAATTACGAAAGTTGCCGGAGAACCCCTAAAACCAGCCCTTTTCTTTTTCCCATACAAACGTTTTATTTTGTACATACATAGATACATTTGTATGTATGCTTATACATACATATGTATTTATGTATAAGTAAAAATGAATGTTTATTTGTTAGTAACGCTAAGGCTCGAGAACGGCTGAACCAATATTCATGACATTTTCAGAAGTTGTTCGATGTGGATCTGGAAAGGTTTAGAAATAACAAAAACCATATACTTTCCATTAGAAAAATTCGAAAAATTGGAGATTTCCAAAGTCTTTTTTTTCATAATTTTGTTTTTTTGTTTTTTGTTGTCCAATATTTTGATTTGTAAATTATTTGAGTCGTTCAATTTTGGTCGCTTGCTTTTTTATTCCGACTATTTAAGAAAAAATATTGAAAATCTTTCAGTGAAAACTTCAGGTGTGTTTCAGACGAAGTGATCAATAACAGATTGAAATTTGTTACGAAGCCAATAAGAGGTCGCGCTAATATCGGTCGGCGTTCTTTTTGCCATCAACGTATGGTAAACCAAAGCACATGAACGAGTACTCCCAGGATGCACTGTCATACGTGTGGAACTATAGTTCGCGGTCAATCAAGAAGCGATAGTCACGAAGTCACAGCACGACTTTTCAAACAACAGCTACGATGTTTGTTGGACTTTATCTTGAAGCAACGTATGTACAGGGTAGGCCATTTAAAGTTGACCCATTTGTTTGTTTGCCAAAATTAAGGCGTCGCGGATAATCAGCTGGGTTTAGTTTTTGTGCCATTTGAATTTTATATGGAAACATCTTCAAATCTTTATGAATTATGCGTCGGAGAGTGGTGCGAGAGATGTCTAATTCCTGAGAGCGGCGATAACTCGATGTCGATGGAGTCTCCTCAATACTGGCTCGTACAGCTTCGATATTTTCATCAGAACGTCTTGTGCGTTGTCTGGATGCATGACTGGCATTACTGAGATTACCGGTGTTCACAAATTTTGCGTATAAAGACTTAATTGTGTTCTTAACTGGAGCACTTTTCACTTTATTTTTTTTTGCGAAACGCACGTTGAGTTAACACAATTGAAAAGTTATTTTGAATATAAAGCTGAACAATTTCAGCGCGTTCTTTTGGAGTGTACTGATCCGATTTGTCAGCGCTGTTAAAAGTTACAGCGTTGCCAGATGGGTCAACTTTAAATGGCCTACCCTGTATGTATATATGGTGCAGTCAGATGCTGGATGTACTCTGTTGAGTTGCAAACAAGAGGTTTGCCGAACGCACATGTTTTTCTTTGGATGGTGGTTACACCAGATGGAATTTATGAAATCATTTCTGCGGAGATTCCTGATGCAGAGAAAGATCCAGTATTATACGAAGTACTGAAAATAAATATGGTTCATGGACCTTGCCGAGACCATAATCTCACTTCGGTTTGTTTGTCTGACAATAATGCACGAAACACTATATACGTGCTTTACCTTCAGAAATGCAAACTGGAAATGATGGATATCCACTCTATCGTCGTAGCTCACCAGCCGAAAATAATATTTATCATTCAAGTTAGAGGAGTGAATATCGGAGTCGACAACACATGGGTCGTACCATGGCGAATATTTTTGTCTAATTTAAATTCAATGTCGATTCATGTCGATGTTTAATGTTGCAGTTTAGTGAAATCAATCAAATACGTTTGCAAATACGCCACCAAAGAAAGCAACATGGCGATTACTGGCCTTGAACGATATGAGATCTGCAATTATCAAATGGGTCGATGCGTGAACTGCAATAAAGCTCTTTGTAGAATATTTACTTTTGCAATGCATGGAAGTTTTCCGACTGTTGTGCGTCTCGCGGTTCAACTTCTTTTGAGTCATTGCATATTGTGCAACTTTTTGAGAAGCATGCCAACAATTGCAATTGCTGGAACATGATAATCACTGGAAACAAACGATGGAAAATGCTGTAGCTACTTTGCATACTTTTTGCGAAGATCATTTCGACATATCAGACTTCAAATTTGCGTCAATGACGGGATACGAAAAAATGACATTACCAAAGACATTTTACATCGTATTCGCTAATAATTGTAAATGGGCAAATTACGATCGTCTTGACAATGAGACGAAGTCGTGAATTATCCAGTGGAATTTCTAAATTCTTTGGAGAGGCTTGGTATGCCACAGCATGCCGAAACTGTGCAATGGAACCCGACTGATTGTGACGCAGCTGTCGAATACAATGGGTCAGAATGCTTGATTCTACGAATTCTTTTGAGTTCCAACGATTTGCCATTTCAGCTCACACCTATTCAGTTACTAGGGAAATTGAGTTTGAACTGACAATCAACAGGACACAAGGATAGTCGCTAGAAGATTGTGGCATAAATCTGGAAATGCGTTTTTTACACCGCCAGATATACCTGTTCGAGTTCGAAGCCATATTCTTATCAAGCTGCGCTGCATTAAAAAAAAATTAGAAAAATCGCATTTTCAACACAATATAAATTTAAATTTCTTTTCATTTCAAAACACTTAACTTTACGCAGGAAAACGGCTGCGGGGTCAGCTAGTTTATTATATTTTAAGGTGTAGAACCTTTGAGATAGGTTCTCCAAAGGCATGACGTCAATTATTTAAAAATATGTTAGAAAGGACTTGTGCTTTGCTAATGGGGACGAATGTTTTTCTATGATACTGTCATTAAGAAATCACCCTTTTAACAACGAGTTGCCGAACAAACCGGTGCATATTTGATTTAAGTTAAATAATTCATCGTTACAACAATGGATTTACTAGACTAAATATATTTGAATTTAGTTTCTGTCTTATGGTAAAGACTTAAATTGGAAGCTATCTACGGCCACTGAGTCAGGTTGTGGTTCGGTTATTTAGTCAGTAAGACGTTTGTAAAGAAGAAAAATGCACTAATTTGTTTTCAAGTTCTCTTTAAATAAGTGCGGAACTTGTTCAGTAAAAATTTCGCTTGTGCAAATGCTAGGTTTAAAGAAATTTGCCCGTTAAATCAAACCTTAACATTTTTCTAGGCATAAACTTTACATAGCAAATCCAAATGATACATACATATAGTGCTATGAAATCGGGTTGAGCCGTAAAGACCTCTCCCTTAAT